>JBBMEG010000020.1:3962206-3974251 GCA_037832605.1 Cyclanthera cordifolia | reverse complement strand
AGAAACATCCTCCAAAAATCTATGGAGCAAATAATAATTATCTCTACATGAACTTTCATCTTAAATTTAGTACTCTCCCAAGTGTAAATAGAAACAGTTGAGTTGATGGCAATGCCACTGACGAGAGTTTGAATAATATCTAAGCTAATTTAACAATAGTGCTAGACAATGATTGGAGAGTAACGATCTTTCCATCTCTAGGTGAAATTTTTGACACTAAGTAAGAAATATAGCACAATTAAAATAATAAAAGTTGGCATTTTCAAAAACAATGTAATCCTAATCCAAAATTAGCTATAATTTATAAACTTAACTCAGGTGAAGAAAATATGCCATGACTGGATGATTGAAATTCGTTGTAGTTTGAAACCATTTACTGTTTGTCACACACAATGAAAACTAGTAGAGCAACGACCAAAGTTTAATATTATACTCAATACATAAACAATCTTCACTAGTGGGGTAAGAACTTTGTACAAGATATAACAAGTAGGTATCAATCTTAATTGGAGAAGAAATGACATTGCAAGGATTTCAACAAATAATATCATACTATGAAACCATAATAAATTACCATTAAATCCAAAAGCTTAAATTGATACTTGTACTTCAACAGTCCTTTAACAAATTGCTTCAGTTTACCCAAGGAAATGCCAGTTTAAGGAACAGGGAGGCACCAACCTTAGAAGAAATTGTAGGGAGCATGGCATTGCGTTCTCGTACTAGATGACCATCCCTCCAAAATGTCAAATTAGCCCGTGGCAACAACAATCCCGGGTCAGTACACAGGCACTTAACATCAGGACCAAGCTTTTCAATTACTTCAAACCTCACCATTCCACCATCAACAAGGAGGTCATCACCCACTCTCACGTCTACACAGTATCAATCATATTTCAAGATTAATAACAATATAATGGAATTTACTACAATAACAATAATGAACGCAGAAACATTGAATCCACAGAGGTCATTTACAAAAGTTATAATTAGATCTGCCATTCAGTAAATGTTAAGAGGTGAGTGGAATTTGATCTAGGATGCAATCAGTAACCTTCAGCAAACCCTTCATAGTTCACATTAATGGTGCGTTCTGGGAGTGTTGAATCAAAAGCTCTGACACTGAATGTCCAGATTTCACCATCCTACATAGAACAGAGCAACCAGTTACACATTAACCACCCAACGACTCCGGCCTATTTAAACCAAATTCAGATATCTGTAAGAGAGCATATATGCAGGACCATTAATGCTAAGTAAGCAAGCATTACTTCAAGAGAATTTGTAGCTGCGCTATAAACTTCTTTTCATCAATCCAACAATAAGGGTTTATACATTAACCAAAATATCATGATACATAGCTTATGACATGTATATATATAACAGCATCGGCACAATTTCATGTATCACTCGGAAACGAAATTATCCATCTTACATCTAAGAGAGCTTAAAAGGAGTAACATACATCTCAGACGCAAGCTTCAAGGGAAGTGAAGTCTGAACCAATTAAAGAGTTTATAAAATTGGGCGTATCTTGGAGTTTCAACAGAAGAAAGTTGAAACCCAAATGATTAATCTGCTTCTAAATCAACAACTTAATAATGTCCTCCTATCGGTAAGGCAGATAAAATCAGGTAATCTTTAAATCTAGAAGACAAAGTAGCAGAAATTCAATATATTAATACAAAAGAAAAAGAAAAAGAAGAAAACTCACTTCCGCTTTAGCAGAAGAAGCTCCACCAAGATCCCCCATATGAATTTCACTCCCTTCAGTGTCCATCATAATAGCGACAGCGTAACCCTTGTCGTCATTGAGCCTCCGCACGCGTTCAATGACCGCCCGATGCCAGTCTCGAGTCCCGTGGCACATATTGATCCTGGCTACATTCATACCGCCAACCGCAAGCGCCTCAAGCTGGTCAAATCCAGAAGTAGCAGGGCCAATAGTACAAACAAGCTTGGTCCTCCTCGTACTCCTGAACCCATTCTCCTTCAACTCAGCCTCCGTGACAGCGTCGACATCAATGGAGCTGGAATCAGACACAACAGTAGCAAACTCCCTGGTAGTAGCAGAAGTGGACACAACCCCACCTCCAGAACTCGAGCCATTTTGAGAAACCAGGACTTGGGAATTGAGATCCGGAGAGGAAGAGGCTCGAATTGACGATTTGGGGAAGGAGAAGGGAAAGCGGAAGGGAGGTTTAGAGAGGGAATGTTTGGGGAGAGAAATGGCTGGAGAGCCGGTGGTGGTGGAGTAGGTGAAAAGTTGCAGAGATTGTGCCATCGGTTGGAATGAGAAATGAGAAATGAGAAATGAGAAATGAGAAATGGAGAAGATGGTTTTGGACGGAGATGGCACTGAAGAAGGGATTAATTTGGTGTTGTGGGCTTTGGAATTGCCGCCGGGAAATCGAGGGCGGAAAACGGCTCACACCTTTCGAACTTGAAAAGGATCGGATCAGATTCGTTGGGTTTAAAGGACTGACGTGGTGGCTCACGATTGGCGCCACTAAGATGGTGTTCTGTTGCATGAGAACTTACAAAAATAATCAACTTTTTTTTCTTTTTTAACAAAATATTTACATTATTATTGACAATTAGTTAAGTTTTCATCTCTGTATCGCAAATAAAAAAAGCATCCATTATAAAATGAATTGGCTGTAACATTATTTCAAAAAAAAGAAAGAAGAGAGAATTGGCTAATACTTTTGTAAAATTTATATAAGTTGGTTTGATTTTTCAATAAATACTAAGTAACAATTCTTTCAATCGTGTTAAATAATAATTTTAATTAGTTGAAAGTGAACATTTCGTAATTATTATCATTGTTATCTTGTAGTTTCAAGATATGAGGCAAGGACTTACGTTACATGATTTTAGCTTCTTTTTTTTTTTAATAGAATTTTGTATGATTTATATCATACTTGATGAACTAAAAAAAAATAAAAATTATTGAGTGCAAACTTAAAAAAAAAGAGACGAATCCATATATATATATATTACAAAATCAGCTACCTAATATTCAACTGGTATGATAAGTATGTGATTAGAGAAAGAAAATGGTAGAATAAGCATATTAATCTCCTCTTAATGGTTCAATAAATATATTAATCTTTATTTAAAAAATATCAATCTATAGCACAGATATTGATTGAATCTGATTAGTTATGAGGAAAAAAAAATCTCATCTCAATAATTATTTGCCGAGGTAACAAAAACAAATTAAAAAAAAAAAGGGGTTATTTACGCAGATATAATTAATATTTCTTGCATTTTTTTGAAAAAAATTAAACAACAAAAAACCCTCAAATGGAAATGTTCTAAACTTCAGATTAAAAGAATAAGATACAAATATATATATATATATATTTCATTGTTCATGTACAAACAGTCCTGCTTTATATAGATCTTGTCTACCATTGACAATACATATTTTAACTTTTAATCATATTAAAACATTACAAGAAAAGTTTTTTTTTTAATTAAATAATAATTGAGAATCGGATCATTGACTTTTTAATTCCCAAATACACACTACTGCCACAAGCTACTGTTTTCGTTGACCAAAAAAAAAAAAAAGGAATTGAATAAATCGCTCACACATTCACAAATTTAAAACAAAGGTTATCTATATGTCAGTAAGTTCCAAAAGAAAAAGAATTGAGCAAAATGAAATGGAATACCTTTATGGAAAGTATTTTTCAAATGAATACAACATTTGCTTTAGAGAAACTATTCACAATGTACCTAAGTTGAAGAAACCTCTGCAAACAACAAATGAGAATGAGAATGAGAATGGGAATTCGAATCTTCAATGTAGCCATCACCAACATCATCACACCACAATCTCCCAATCTGTATGAATTCAAAGAGAAGTCCAAACACCATCACAATACCCAGCATCCACAACCCTTTGAATCTTGTGGGCCTTCGAACCATCGATCCCATAGCGGATTTAGAGGTCCACGGGTTCTGCAGCCCAACCAAAAACAGAGACTAATCAAGAAATTTCTTACTTTCAAGGTCTGTTATTGAAGACAAACAAAGCAGTGAATTCATAGAAAGGAACAAATATCCTACATTGGAAGAAGTGGGTCTGGTCTTGTCTCCACATTGCTCAGCATTCTGACAGGTTCAAAACCAAAAATGTCACAAATGAATTGCAAAATTTCATACTTTATCTATTTGTTTTGTTTTAATGCAGCAAATCCCTAATAAATTATCATGCTTACTCTTTGCATTTAGTTGATGCCTTGTCCAGTTTATCTAGCTGTTCCAGTTCTTCCTGCATTACAATTCGCAAAGGTAATCAAAATTAATCCCCCTTAAAACTGGTGAAAATCTTGAATGTAATTTCACTCTGCCAATCGAACCACTTAACGAATCGTCACTAAGAATCACAATCAAGAAGCCCAATGACTAGCTTTATAATTTAAACTTTTGAAACTAGTAGTGATTTTAGTTGAGTTCTTGAACGTTGTTCACTCTATCTATGGATATTAGTAATCATTGGATATAAACTTAGTAGATTATCATTACATACGCCCTGCCCTGTACACGAAGAATAAAAGTACATACTGGAGTCTGCTGGTAAAAGTAAAAGGGAAACGAACAGTAAAAACAAGGAACAACATTATCAGGGAGCATTTGGCTACACCGGGAAGGGAAGGAAAGTGTTAGTAAGTATATATTTGGGGTGTAGAGTTGGGAAGAGATAAAAGTTGATGTAATGTGATGGAAATTGTTTTTTATATAAAAAAAAATTGAAGATAATAAATATAATACATATAGTTGATCGGAAAAGAGAAATGAAAAAACAATAGTGTATTGGACCACGCGTTGGGTTAGGGTGGATTAGTGTAACCTACCCTAACCCGGCACCCCAAACACGCTCTTAGTTAAATTTAATCTTTTAGATTGAGATCGAAGCCAACAAGAACAAAATTCTAGAGACATCTTGCATAATCTAGTAACCATGAGGTCATATAGGTTCGATTTTCCCTTCCCCCAAATGTTGTTTAATAAAAAAAGATTAAAATTGAAACAGAAGAGCTTCATATGTTTAGACTAGAGGTCTCAAGTTTAAGCCATTGGGTGAGCTTAAAAATGAACTGTCTTGATGTCTTCCAGATTCAGGCCTTGGAGCGGGTGCAAACTTCTCAATTATAAAATAAAACATAGACAAACAAAAGATCTCTCTTGAGCCAACCTTTCTCGATTCCGCCACCATAATTTCCTGCTGTAAGAACAAAAGGATAGTCTACTCTGTCCCACAATGTGTTTTTTATTTAACAATATTTGAGTGAAGATTTGAAACCGTGACGTCTCTGTTACAAGGTATACATCATGCCATTGGAACTATGTTCTTGGTGGCTTATCTCTAAATGTAATAACTGAGCATCATAATCAGAAGTTTCAGAGCACAAAACACTTAAAATTTTCATTCAATCTACAATTACAAAGTAAAAATGAGCGACCATTATAGTACCTAGAGTTCAAAAAGGCTTAGGAAACCAAAAAGTCAGGGTTCCATCCATTGTGATCACAGTACAAATTAAGTTTTCTTAACGTTCAAATATTGTAGGAATAGACCGTATGTAATGCCTGGTGAGAATAGCTTGATGAACACAGGTTTACCGGACACCCACAGGCCACAGATATCAAAAAAGAAAAAAGAAAATAAGCATCCATAACAGTACCACTAAACAAGGGCTCGTATACCCCACAAATTTTGACAGTTTCCCTTCAGAACTATCAGAACAGAATCAAAATACACCTGAACACTAGCACAAAACAAAAACAAAAACTTCAAAACAGT
This sequence comes from Cyclanthera cordifolia, assembly GCA_037832605.1. Taxonomy (NCBI): domain Eukaryota; kingdom Viridiplantae; phylum Streptophyta; class Magnoliopsida; order Cucurbitales; family Cucurbitaceae; genus Cyclanthera; species Cyclanthera cordifolia. The sequence continues at coordinate 3,968,433 of JBBMEG010000020.1, read as the reverse complement.
TTCCCAGTCCAGAAACATTAGGGAAAATAGAGTACAGAGCTAATTCACATTCCAGTTCAAGCTCCAATCCAAAATTTCTCGAGTTCCCAGTTACAGAAATTGATAATTAAGCACAACACATTCAAAACCACACACGATGAAATTACCACAAACGAAAGAGACAAAAAGTTACTGACCTCCAGAAACCTTGCTTCTTGCTCGAGCCGCTTCACTTCAGCCTGTATTCTATGTTTTCCTCTGGTATCGATTAAGGAAGAAGAAGAAGAAGAAGATTGAACCCGTTGGGTTTTCGGACTCGCCGATTCGGACATACCCGATCGCTACTCAATTCCCAGAACTAAAAATCTAAGCCCTAAAGCAGTATTATACTACTAAGTCAATAAAGATCAAAGGGACGCCATTAAAGACGAAATTAAGGAAGACCCACAAGCGATTATGGCGATTCCATGGCCCCCTATTGCTGTAAGTGACGGATCTACAACAATGAAAGAACTTAGCAGCCGCTAAGGGTCACTTCTTTTGGTGGGCTGTTTTATTACGAAAAATCAGGGTTTTTTTTTTTTTTTTTGTCATATTCCATAAAAAAGGGAAGAAAATTCCCCCACTTTGTGTAGTTTTTATCGTCTTTTTGTGGTTTTTTTGGGGTCAGTCAATTTAATTCTACAGAGCAAGTTCAGAGAACAGGAGAGGGATGGGGACAATGATCACTGAAATTTGGGGATAAAATTAGGGCTCGCCTAAAATTTTGAGCATGTTTTTGCAGGCGCTTTGTTTGGGATGGATTTTAGGAAAATATCATAAAGTTGTTTGAATTTTTTTTTTTGCTTTGTTCATGTTTTTCTTTTGCCTGAAAGGAAGCTTTGATGTTGTATTACCTTTGGTTCAATAATCACATTTTTACAATAAACTAAGGGGTGTTTGGTTTTGGAGTAGGAGAAAAAAAGAAAGATGAGATCAATGTTTTTTTTTTAGTCCATATCATAATTTCTTCTATATTTTTTCTATATCTGTCTTTCGCATCTATCAAATAAATAAGAGTCAAATATCAATTTTCAAAATCGAACATGTGACTATAATATTGAACTGAATTACCCCTAAACAATGAAATAAATGCACTACCAACAATTTCAGTAATAAGTATTCGTCTTTATAAGTCTTCACATGACTTGAGTGGTATGATATTGTCATAAATTAAAAGGCAATTTTTTAAGGGTAAAATTGTCTCAAACTTAAAAAAAAAATGATAACTAGAATTTGACTTGAAATGTACACTTTTATATGTTACTTTTACACTAATTGTAGTTTATATATATATATATATTAATGTCAAAATTATGCACATGTTGACTATCTTATATGTTTTGAAGTAATAGAATACAATTGAAAATTTCAAGATATGTTTTGAGATAAATTAAGGTACATGGGTGAATATTGAAGAACTTAACAACAAATGGATTAGAGCTTTTGATCGAGAGGTCGAAGTACTAATAGAGCTTACATTAATTTGGTTCACGAATTGAATTTCTTAGTGAACAGATAACTGTTCACTCTCTTTTTTACGCATAAATCTTTAATTTAATTTAATAACCTTCGAATTTCAAGATTAAGAAAGAAAATATAATTGATGAACATTAGAAAAAAGTTCGATTATCTTTACTATTTGCATGTAAATTGAATAATATTGTTTGAATAATGAATTTTTGGGTGAAATTCCAACTTAAATTACATCCCATATACTACTCGATTATAATATTTTTCAAATACTTAACCAAAAAACGATGAACAAAGAATTGTTGTTAACCATGCGCGAATTCAATGGGTTGAAGCAGTTTTTTTCGATTATTTAGTTGCGGCAAAAATGCAGAAACTGAAGAATTCTATGACCGTTGGGTAACGACATCATAGCCTTTCTTCTATTTCAAGAAACTTCATCTCGTGTAGTACTGCAACTGAAAAAAATGGCGTCTACAGATCAAATCACGGCATGAAACCCAACATGTAAAGCTTATTCCATCTCTGCTGTCTCCCGGCTTAATGGCGTTCCGATTAGTAGCTTGTCCGCGCGCCACCGCTCTCTCTCACTTTCGCCCACTCCTTCCTCCTCTCGAACGAAAGCTCCAGATTCGACAGGCAAGAGGAACAAGAACACTGAGAATTAGAGCTCAGATAAACACTGCGGGAAATGACGATCGCGAGGAGTTCAATGAGATTCGTCAAGTTGAGGAAATAGATCGAGCCGCGGCCGCCTTTTGTGCTGCTCGTGCATTTTCAAGCGAGACTGATTTAGAAGAGGCAGAATCCAGTTCCAGTGATTCAGATATTTATATCAATTTCAATTGTTGGGAGAGCCATAATCTTCTAGATCTAGAAAAAGGTATCATTAAAATAAATTCAATGAGTTTAATTATTGAATACTCCTTTAAGTTTTAACAACTCTGCTTCCATATTTGTTTATTTAGCATCATCTGAATCAGGAAGTCCCGAGCCTAAAACTTCACCCATTGAGGCACCTGGTCCAGATTTCTGGACTTGGACACCCCCTTTAGACAATATTACTTCCAATGAATCAAATGCAAATGCACTGTTATCCAACTTTGTTGAGGAGAAAAAGTCACCTTACTCAATTCCCTTCCAGAGCAAACTCTCTGGAAGTATCAAGCCTCTTTTACCACCATTTCAATCATCAGTGGATGTTGAAAAATTAGAAGCATTGGAAACTAGCAGGGAGACACATTCCTTGGAGGAACATGAAAATGTCGGGATGGAGTTTTCGGTATACGCGACCGAAGCATCACGGGCACTTAGTAGTGTAGGTAAGGAATCGACGGAAGGAATAGATTCTGATGGTTCGCGATGGTGGAAGGAGACCGGAGTCGAGCAGAGACCAGATGGAGTGATTTGTAAGTGGACACTAACCAGAGGAGTCAGTGCAAAGCTAGACACTGAGTGGCAGAACACGTACTGGGAAGCTGCTGATGAGTTTGATTATAAGGAGCTTGGTTCTGAGAAATCTGGTCGAGATAGCTATGGAAATGTTTGGCTTGAGTATTGGAAAGAATCTTTACGACAGGTCAATTACCAATTATTACTTGTTTGGCTTTCTCCCTACCAACAATTCATTTCTAAGCCTGTGTAGCTAATAGAGAGGTTTTCTTAATTTTCAAAGCGTGCAGTAAGTAAGGTTATAATGAGCTAAACTGAATAAAGTTGTTTCAGGAAAATGGGATAATGCATTTAGAAAAAACTGCAAACAAGTGGGGGAAAAATGGAAGTTGCACAAAGTGGCATGAGGCATGGTGGGAATATTATAGTGGGAATGGTGAGGTTGAAAAAAGTGCTCATAAATGGTGTACAATTAACCCCTACACATATGTTGATCCTGGCCATGCTCATAATTGGCATGAAAGGTATCATTTCTGTTAAGACTAGTACGTACTCTTCTGCCCTAACTCTGAATCCTCTTAATTTATTATCTATTTCTATAACTTTTCTGTTGCAGATGGGGTGAAAAGTATGATGGAAAAGGTGGTAGCCTCAAGTACACTGATAAATGGGCAGAACGACATGAACGTGGGGCTTGGACAAAGTGGGGCGACAAATGGGATGAAAAATTTGATCCAATGGGTCATGGTATCAAACAGGGTGAAACATGGTGGGAAGGTAAGCACGAAGAACGATGGAATCGTACGTGGGGCGAAGGTCACGATGGGTCGGGATGGATTCATAAGTATGGGAAGAGTAGCAGTGGGGAGCACTGGGACACACATGTTCAACAAGAAACACAATACGACAGATTCCCACACTTTGGTTTTTATCATTGCTTCAACAATTCAGTCCAACTCCGAAAAGTTAAAAAGCCATCTGATATGTCTTTGTGAGACTTTTTTTGTTTTTCTTCTTTTTAATTCAAAGTGCAAATTAAATTTTTATTAATTGTATAGTTCATTTTGAAGAAAATTGCATGCTTTATTAAGATGGATGTCATTTTGATGGCATTCTTTGCATGTAATAATGAAAACTGCATGCCTAGCTTGTCTTGCAGTGCATCTTTATAATAAATTGGCTTACTTTTTTTACTTTGATGATTTTAGATGAACAACACTAAAGAAAACAATCTTAGTCCCAACTTTCATTTCTCACCTCAAAATAAGCTCTTTCTTTAAAAGGGAAGAAATATATATGTCAATTAAGTACCTTGATAGTTAGATTATATGACCCCTATTATATTTGTTTGGTAGGAAACATAAAAAAACATGTAACCTTCATATGGATTGAATTTATATATATATATATATCAAAATTAGACTCATAAATTCAGTTGATTGAGAAATTTTGGTGTGACAATTAACTAAAAATATTCAAACTTCAACTGTGTAATTTGTGAATTCTTTGTGAAGTTCTGGTCCTAGACTTGAAATTCAAGATTTTAGAGAAGGTTCAAGATGAATTTTATGAACCGTAGATTAAATTAAGAAATTAAAAAAAAAATGTGGGTTTTAGGTTAATTGATTCAACCTCAATGTGAGGATAGCTCAGCTAGCATTTTGATTTGTGGTTAAGTGTCCAATGTTACTTAAAAAAATAAAAATAAAATAAAAAAATCCAGCTTCCATAATTATAATATATTATGTAAATAACCAAAATTACAATTTCAAATAGTCAAAGACATTCAAATATTACCTACAACTTAAATTTGATAAAATTAATTCTATCTAGAATTTAAATTTTATCAATATAATATATAAGTAACTTCTAAAATTTATCCATTGCAAGCATAAAATTTGGATTAAATTTTGACGTTGTGTATGTTCAATTTGAAATTGAGTAGAGCATAAATTCTACTAAAGTTTCAATCTTTTAATTGATTCAAAAAAATTGTAATTTTGACAAAAGTTTCAAAATTTTGATTAATTGACATTCAGAAAATGCATCAAAAAAAAATTGGTAGAGTTATGACATAAATAATTCATACATGTTTGATTAAATTGACGCTTCATAGACGAAGTTAGGAAGCCAAAAAAGAAAAGCTAACGCTTCAGCTTATAACTATATTTTTCTAAATTCATCCACGCATGTCCGTACATAAATCTCGAAAAGGAATTTGTTGACTAATCTCTCAGGTTAATTGAAAATATTCGTTTTGTTTGGATATAATGTCAAAATCAAGTTAGACCTAAGCTCATGCGGTAGGCACAAACATGAAGCCCAAACCCATGAAGTGACCAAAAAGTTCATGAAATCCAAGATCATAAGCTCATGAGAACTCTAGAACTCTCCCTCATTTGAAAATTACAAGAACTCAAAATGTTGAATCAACGACAGAGATTTCAACAAATTGATCGTCTGTTCATTAACATCGTCAAATTCCACATCCCAATTAGAGATTGTAACACTATATTCAAATTTTTTTAAAAAAATTCAAGTTGATTGACACGTGTCTCGTTTCCATATTTTGCAGTAAAATCTCATGCGAACAAGTCGGTGAATTTGTTGTTTTTTGTTCAATTAAGGGGGAGAAACTAAGATTTATATTAAATGGTGAAGATATATATATATATATATTGTTGAAGTTAATAAGTTTGAATATTGAATGACCATTAAATATATGGTTCTATTTAAAGTCAACAGAATATTCGAAGTATTGTCGAACAGAATATTCCAAGGAGCGATAAATACTTGTAAACATCTAGTGTGAACTGTGGAAAGACCTACCCACCATTTTTTAGTTGAAGAATGTAGAGATCCCAAATCTCTCTCATCATTATACCGCAATAGCATGTATATTTACTAGCAATATAAATTCAAATCTCCATATCAATTACAATTTTGAACTTTCGTTGGTCCATCAATGTAATAATCTTTCAATTTACCAATTATATTTTAAATTATTAATTATTTAAAACCAATTGTCTATAATTGTTTTACTTATGAAGTCATAATTAAATTAATATATATAGTTCAAGATTTGAATTGATACAATCACAAATTTTATTGGTGCCATCCAAATTATAGGTTTATAAAATGAATTTTCTTTTCCCATGATCTAACTCATGAAAGGGTCATACCCAACCTTAAAATTTGTATTTTATTCAACATTGGCTCCACCACAACATACAAGACTCGAATTTTAATTCTAAAAGCTTGAGAAACTAACCAACCCCCAAACATACATTATTTTAATTTTCATCGTTTGGTCCATAAGATCATATATATTATTGGTCTATTTC
>JBBMEG010000020.1:3933350-3958420 GCA_037832605.1 Cyclanthera cordifolia | reverse complement strand
ATTAGTAAGTGCATTGAATACTTAAATATAAATGTAAGGATTCATTACCATGAGGTTTTGTTTAACGAACTCCTTTTTTTCGCAGGAGTGATTTGCGACCAATCAGCCCTCACGGGAAAGGACTGTCTAACCAGTACTCCAACTTGGTTGCTTAATGCATTGGCGTTCTTTCCAACGACCTTCTTGTTCTCTTCACTAAATTGTACTTTCAAACGCCTCTCTTTTGCGACCCGTTTGTTTAGGTTTTCACCCTTTGACGGGCCTCGATATCGGATAGTAGTACTGCTACTACTACCTACATCTAGAAAATGAATTGTGAAATCAGAATCTTTTTACGTCATATATAAAACTTTATAACAATTCGATGTTACCTCTAGCCTTAGTATCTGCTTCCCTAGAGGCGGTCGCAGGTACGAAATCAACGTCCGTACTACTTTCGGTCTCGTCGAAAACCGAGTCACTAATATAGCTCGATGTGTTAGGCATATTGATAACCTGCAAACTAAATTCAAACTTAAAACATAACCTAAAGTTAATTCTAATTCATTAAGAATTAGGAAATAGGAAATAACTAATTTCTAGTTAATCTCTAAACTTTAAAATAAATTCAAACTTATAGTTGAAGTTTGTTTTGGACATAAACTAAATTAATTTCTAATTAGGAAATAGGTGGCTTTATCTATGTCTATTATAAATTTTATAGTTGAAGTTTTTTTTGGACATAAACTTATGTTATATGAGATAGCAAAAAGTTACGAATTCGGTTGATGATGATCATTCTTCTAGGACTTAATTTTTTACAAGTTTTTTTTTAAACTAAATAGTATAATGTGATGATTTGAATTCTTTATGTTATTGTGAACTTAAAAACAATTTACCTTCTTACATGGATAGAAACAAATAATTTACCCTCACCTATTAAATTAAATTATTAGTTTTTTCTATTTCATTATGTATTTCTCCCACTTATACAAACTCAAATCTAAACTATAGAGAACAAAACTATGTATATCAAAAAAAAAAAAATTAAAATTAAAATCACCATTTTATTTTTTATTTTTTGAAATATTTGTGGTAGCAAATGGGGCTAGAAGCAATGTTACAAAAACTAAAAGGGGGCATTTTTAAAAAAGGTGGAAGACATGTTGAATGCATGTTTGATACAAAATCTTTAGGGTTTGGAGAAAAAAAGAAAACCAAAGAGACCAAGATAATCAATGTCAAAGGCCCTCAACTAAATAAACACATAGCATGTAATTTCAAACGAATCTAACCAAACTTAAACTAAATAAATGTGTAATCTTACCTTTTCGAAGAGTAGTGACGAATTCCGACGAAGAGGAGGAGTTTTTTTAGAGGTTTTGGAAGAAAATGGGGAAGAAACGGTGAAATTGGAGAAAAAATCGCACTGTAATCGGCAGCAAAGGCGACGGAATTAACCTCCGTTGCCGTTGCTGATTAAAAAAAATAATTACGTTAGGCCTTCGGCGACGGAAATGCTGCGACGTCGCCAAAGCCCAAACATTTTTCCGCCAAAATATTGGTTTTGGGGGGAATAATTGGACTTCGGCGACAGAACACTTCCTCCGTCGCCTTTGCTCAATTCAAAAAATTATGTTGCATCAAAGGCGACGGACGGAGCTCGAGCGTCGCATTTGTCCGACTCTAAAGCGACAGAGCCTCATTTTGTCGCATATGATGGAACAAAAGGCAACGCTCGCTTTCTGTAGTCGTCGTTGCTTATTAACGGCAACAGAACTTACCTCTGTCGCCTTTGCCGTTAATAAGCAACGGCGATTACAACGATGGAATAAAAGGACTCGGTGTTCTGTCCCTTTAGGTCACAAGCTACAGCGACGGAACAAAAGTTGCGTCGCGATATTTTTATCTACGGCGACAGAGCACGAATTCCATCGCCATAGTCTCTCGTTTACCCCCTTACGACACAAGCTACTGCGACGGATACGTAGTTGCATCACCGGCTCCTCAACAGAAGGCAACAGAACACCGTTTTCGTCGCCTTATCGAGATGCTAAAGCGACGAAGTCGGTGTTCGTCGCCGTAGCGTTAAGCTATGGTGATGCAACTTGGGTTTCGTTGCCGTTAAATAGCTAAGGTGACGGATAACTCGTCCGTCGCCGAAGATTCCGTCGCCGAAGGCTATTTTTCTTATAGTGATCTCAGTTGAACCACGTAAACTCTTGTGTGTTTCTTTCTACCCTTCTTACTTCTTTACTTACTTATCTTTGTCTCATGCATATAAATAAAAACAAGAATGAAATAAACATTAGCAACAGAAACAAATAAGTGTCAGAAGAGAAATCAAGAAAGATGTAAAAGAAAGAGAAGAAATAGATGCTTTTACCTGAGTTATTTCTTCTCGTGGAAACACTTAAGCAAGTATTCGAACTCCAAGAAGTTGTATCAATGAGGAAGCAACGATTCTAGCAAAGATTTGCTAGAAGTGTCACTTTCACCATGGAAGTACACACAGAGAAATCAAGAAAGAGATGAAGAAGATGAAGATTGAACAAAGTCCTGGTGAAATCACCATAACGTTGTTCATCTCTGAACGAGGAAGAAAGAAACCAGCAATGAAATCAACAAGAAACTTCGAGGGTTTTGATCGATAAACTCAGTGGAACCAACGTATGAAACATGCGAGTGCGATCGACAGAAGAACAGAGGTGAGTGGCAACATCATAGTCACCCATCTCGTGCCTCATGCTCAATCGTGGCCATTCATTTCACATCTGGTCTAATCATTTTAAAGACCGGTTGAAGCTTGAAGTGGAACTGGTTTGGTTGAAAGATAAGTGGGCCTGTTTTATTTTTTGTTTCATTTATTTTCTTTTGGGCTTTAAGTTCATTTAAGATGGACTTCACTTACCATTTTTTTCATGCTTCAAGAGGGGAGGAGAAGATAGAGAGAGAGAGAGAGAGAAAGAAAGAGGGAGAAGACACTAATGTCAGCGAGTGTTTAAAGAATAGGGGGAGAGCTCTCCACGAAGGAAGGCAAAATCATTAAAGAAGATTAGATTAAACAATGTCAAGACTACACCGGCGAGACCATCAATGAGAGAGACGAAAAAACATGAGAGTCAATAACTCTAGCAACTTGTTAACTTTATGGCTCTCAAACTAGATCAACTATTTGAACCCACACTAATTCACGCTTTCCATTCATTCAACGTATCATCTTTGAAATTATGACTCATCTGTAAACAGCTAAAACATTATTTAAATAAATTAGATATAAAAAAACTTCTCAAACAAAATAATCACAAGAGAATAAAAAGATAAATATCAACAAAATTGAAAGATTATGTACACCTCAAACAAATTTTGTTATAAAAGTTTTCCATAGAATAAAATTTAAGAAAGTACACATACAATCCCTTAACCAAAATTCATATCCCAACCAACTATTGACTGCAACTTCTTAAAACTATTGACATCCATCGTTATTTTTAATCCCTCAAACTAGATTTTCAAAAGTCTAAATTTCTTCGACATTCGCTGATGGGGTTGAGTTACTACTCTTTTGGCAATATTTATTGAAATTAGTAACGGTTAATTTTAATAAAAGTAAATAAAATATATGAACATATTTTTAAAATTTATGGAGAAATATGATAATTTTTTTAAAAAAAATCTAACCAATATTTTCAAATACAAACCTAATTTTATTTATTTTGAAATTCTATGAACTAAAATTGAACATTTGAAACAATAGTAATATGGATGAAACAAATTTGAAAATTTAGAGATAAAAATAAAACAAATTTAAAATTAAAAAACTAAATATAAGCCTTTGAAAATTTAAGAATTAAATTGAATATATTATCGCAAAAACTATTTTGACCTTTACTTTATAAAAATAAATGAATTGTGTTGACTAAGAAATTTCGGTAATCATAAATTGTCACGACATTATCTCAAAATTTAATAACAAAATTAAATTAAATTTTGAGACAGTATTTCTCAAAATTAAATAGGATCAATAGTTTGTTTAGATCGTAATTCATTCAAAATTAAATAAGACTCAAGTTCAATAAGTGAGCCCAAACATTGAAGTCTAAATCTGAACGAATATGTCTAAGAGTTAATGTAGACAAATTAAGCGGGTCAAGCTCAGGATCGGGCCCAAAAGCCCATCAAGGCCCAAGCTCAAGATCCATAAAAACTCTACTTCATTTTTCAAGGGTTCAGAAAATTTGAAACTTTAGAGAGAATTCAAGACTCTTCAAATTTCTAATGATCAAACATGGTTTCGTACCAAATACACTTTGAAGGTCAAATATTTCCATAAACAAGTCGCTTAGACACGAAGAATACATATCGTATTCTTCAAGGATGTAATAGCCCGAGATTTCACCCTTCAGCTTAAAGGTTAGTTTTGGACTTACCGGAACTCCCGAGAATTTATTTCAATTTAATTTTTAGCTTAAAAGGAGACTTATATATAAAAACAAATCTATCTTTTAGGTCAAATGATTAGGAAATCATCTGCCGATAGACAAATCCCATTAGTTTGCATGTTATCTCTAAACCCGAGACTGCATTTTTCGTGCCCTCTGATAGCCGCTGCAGTGCCAATCATTGACCATCATTGCAGCCATCGCCACCGACAGTTTTTGTGGTATTTCGTGTAGCCGCTGTCGTTGCCACCCACGAGCTATCGTATGTCATGCCAACAATGACTCCACAGTTGCCGGAACACGCAACCATTCCGCGTGCACCAAGTTGACAGTTTCTGCACCGACCATTCGTGTTTCGTATTGCAGTTTCCTGATACAGATCTGCAGCTTCGGATTGGAGGATCAGTCCTGAACCTGTCAACGCCTCCTAGGCCTAGCTTCAGCACCTTATGAGCCTCGCCTCAGCCACACTGTGAGCACCACACGTCTTCGAACCTGCAGATCTAGGTCCCCTAAGCGTTTGATCCACACGCAGCGGCTTCTTCTCACGCGCCACCTCCTGCCTCACCGTCCGACCACGTGCCGCCATCAACCTCGCTGGAAAATTTAAGGTTGTCCATTTTGAATATTTTTATGTTTAAGTCTGATTTTAATAGTCTTAGGTGCTAACTTTGACTCCTTAACACTCTTAGGCCAGTCAAAGTTGGAGAAGCTTCAAGGACTTGTGGTTCCAATATATCTAAGCGTATTTAGTGTAATCGACCAAGGTAAGAGAAACATATCCTTAACTTGAGATTTCTATGGGTAACTATGAGCATGTCTAGGATAATTTGGGTGCATTTGCTTGATTTCTTATAACTGTTTGCTCTGATTGATAATTGCTTTGTTTACTACATAGATATGCCTTTCTTGATTGATATATCTTGTGAACCGTACTAGAGACTCATGCTAGGCTAACATGTTATATAAGTTGCACGTGTTGATCAATTTGAAAGTACATTGCATACATTCTTATTGTCATTACATACAATTATAAAGCCTACACACAAGTATCCACGGAAGACTCGGGAAGGTAGATCCCAAAAAGAGCCGCCCCAACATTATAACTACTATCTATTGAAGATCTGAGAAGGCAGACCCCGAACAGGATTGCCCCGACATTACAAATACTACCTGTTGATTACATGCATCATTTGATATCATGTGTCTACATCTACATATCATATTCATGCTTATATTGATCCAAGATAAGAATCTTTATTGAGTTAACAACTCGCCATTTTATCTGTTGGCTTCCACAGGTACGCAGAAGCTTTATCAGGATGGCTGATCAGGAGCTGTGGAGACTATGGGCTTGTTTTGTCTGGATTATTCTTACATTTCGTCACTTATTTTTGCAATTTTTTTTACTGGATTTATTAAAGACATGTGGTTACTGATTATTTCTTCTTACATATTTGTTTTAGAATTAGGTACCTGAATTTCACTAATATTTATGAACGATTTTGAATGGTTTCTATTAAATGAATCATTTATTGAGCATGTCTCTAGTTTAAATGTTGTTTTACTCATGCATCTAGGGTGGAGCATGTCTCTAGAAGATCAAGTCATAAACTGAACCAAAGTCAACTTGAAAACAAAGTGCAAAGTTCTCAAGACGAATCATCCTAAAAAAAAATTTGCGAAGCCCTTGAAACAAAAACTTTGAAAACAAGCTGTTAAGCCCTCGAGATAATTGTATATGAGAGAGAAAGAATGAAATGAACATATTAGAGATTATATTCCCCCTCGCACGTATTGAAATCAATACAATTATAAATTATTTGCTTACACGTCTCACATTCATCTTATTTATCAAAATTTCGCACAAACACAATTATTAGTTTTTCAAGAAATAAATACTTTCCATTTTCAAGCCATTCTTAAAAATTAGGTGACGTCATTTATTACCACAAAATATTTATTTAAATAAATATTAAAAAAAAGTAGGAAAATTTGGGGACAGAAAATGCGCCACCTCATCTTAAAAAGAACTTGCCATAGTCTTAAAGGCAAGTTTTCCTGTTTTCAAAAATAAAAACGGGGCATTCCACTGTATCGTCTATTACAAGAAATTTCCTCAATTCGAGGGCAGGGAAGAAAAGTAACGAATCGAAATTGAATCCATTCCATTTCCAATTTCATCGCTGATCACTGTTGTTTTGGTTTAATGGCATTTCGATTGGTAGCGAGTCCAAGCGCCACCGCCGCCTCTCACTTCCATCCACTCAACGAGAACCGCTTTCTCGTTCTGCCTCTGGAACGAGAGGTTGAAATTCGGCGCTCAAGAGACGCGAGGAGACTGAGAATTAGGGTTTCTGATGGAAGAGAATCGTATCTCGGAATGTGGAAGAACGCTGTGGAGCGACAGAGGAAAACCATGGAGTTTCAGAAAGTTGTGGAAAACACTGTCGCAAGTGACGATCGCAATGGCGGCGATCCAATCGCTGATCAGTTGGAGAAGAAGAGCGAGGAGTTCAGTAAGATTCTTCAGGTGTCCAGTGAGGAAAGGGATCGAATTCAGCGGATGCAGGTCATTCATCGAGCTGCTGCCGCCATTGCGGCTGCTCGTGCACTTGTCAACGAGACCGGATCGGTTGCAGCGACTGAATCGAGTTCGCTTGATTTAGATATTTCTATGAATTTTAATAGTGGGAGTAATGGCGCAGGTATGATCAAGAGTTACTTTATTGAATCTTCAAGAATTGATCTGACTAAAACCCCTTAAATTTATCTATTATTGAGTCGATGTCGAGTATTATCTTTGTATAAATTATTGCCTCTTTTATTGATTTTTTTAGTTGAACAATGGTTGATTTGAAATTCGCATTCACATGCTAATTATTGCTCTTATTGGCTGGTAGTTAACATATTTTCTTTTGGCTTATTGCTAATGAATAAACTTTCACGAAGCATATCTTTTCAGAGTTTCAAATTGAGATAATTGATTAATTAATGTAGATCTGTAATCAATTTTCTATTGAAGAAAATAGTGGTTGTGTTGCTAATTCTAGCATGAGTTGAAATCAATATAGAACTAATATTCTGGTGGTTTAGGCTTTAGTTAGCCAGAAATAATTTAATGCTTATTGGGTTAAACTTTTTATGTGGTGTTCAGGTTCTCAGACTATCTCTTTCTGTTTTCTATTTGTTTATTGTTTTGGATTCATTTAGATCTATCAGAAATTCAAAGTGGAAAAACCTCCAAGTCTGAACCTTCACAAACTGGCACGCCTGGTCCAGATTTCTGGTCTTGGACACCCCCTCCGGACAATGATAGGACTAGTACAACCTCTAGTGAGTTTCGACCAGTTGAAAAATCACAGGCATATCCAATGCTATCCAATTTTGTTGAGGAGAAAGGGCAACCGGTGGACTTTCTCTCAATTCCATTTCAAAGCAAACTCAAACCTCTTATACCACCCTTTCAATCATCTGTGAATGTTGAAAAATTAGAAGCATCAGAAGCCAATAAAGAGACACATTCCTTGGAGGAAGATGAAAATGTTGGGATAGAGTTTTTGGTACATGCAGCAGAAGCATCGCAGGCACTTAGTAGTGTTGATAAGGAGTTAATGGAAGGAATAGATTCAGATGGTTCACGATGGTGGAAGGAGGCGGGAGTTGAGCGGAGACCAGACGGTGTGATTTGCAAGTGGACACTAACTAGGGGAGTTAGTGCAGATCTAGTCACTGAGTGGCAGAACAAGTATTGGGAAGCTGCTGATGAGCTTGGCTATAAAGAACTTGGCTCAGAGAAATCTGGTCGTGATGCCTATGGAAATGTTTGGCGTGAATATTGGAGAGAATCCATGTGGCAGGTCAGTTTCAATTGTTACTGATTTGCTTGCTTCTGTTTCATTATGCTCTTAAAATATTTGCTTTTAAGCAACTAGTTAAAGTCTCAAATTCATTAGTCTCCTACTTCATTAGCAGGAAAATTGATTTTTGTTGTAAATCATTTGTTTTATGCAGTCACTTAAGGGGCTGTTTGTTTTGCTATTAAAAACGAGCTTTTATAATCGTTCTTTAAACATCTCATCCAAACGAGTTGTTACTACAATTTTCTCCTTCAAAATCATTCAAAATAATTTCTCATTTCTAATCATTCAAAATAATCACTCAATTATTTAGCCAAACTCCTCCTAGAGTGCTTAATGGCCTGTTCACGTTCATATGCTAGTTTGATACCTTTAAAAATGTAGTTATCTCACTCATTTGCTATTGCGAGAAGATTCTGTAATGAAAAACGTATTAGTTGATGTTCAACAATTTCTTTTGCGTCGTTCTTTGTTACTTGAAAAGTATTCATTAAAGTTCAAATGTTTGTTAATTATAGAAAATCAATCTCTAGAGTGGATCCTACAAATTTTATCTCTCCCTCCGGTTCATTCACTGAATGCAGCAAGAGCTGCAGTGTTTTTTTTGTTTCTTTCCTCTCTTAATCGAATTAACTTTTTTCAGGAGCAAGGTGTTTTGCATCTAGAAAAAACTGCAGACAAGTGGGGAAAAAATGGAAGCGGTACCGAGTGGCAAGAGAAATGGTGGGAACATTATGGTGGTTCTGGTCATGCTGAAAAAAATGCTCATAAATGGTGTAGAATTGACCCAAACACATATATCGATCCTGGTCATGCTCATATCTGGCATGAAAGGTATCATTTTTTGTATGTTCAACTTAAGTTACTTTAGTCTAGAGACATTTTCTACTTCGATCTGTTTGACATGTAACTTTCTTCTTGTAGATGGGGTGAAAAGTATGATGGACAAGGTGGTAGCAGTAAGTATACTGATAAATGGGCTGAACGATGCGAAGGTGATGGTTGGACGAAGTGGGGCGACAAATGGGATGAAAACTTTGATCCAAACGGCCATGGTGTAAAGCAGGGAGAAACATGGTGGGAAGGTAAGCACGAAGAACGGTGGAATCGTACATGGGGAGAGGGCCACAACGGTTCAGGCTGGGTTCACAAGTATGGAAAGAGCAGTAGTGGGGAGCATTGGGACACGCATGTCCAACAGGAAACATGGTATGAGAGATTCCCACACTTCGGCTTTTATCACTGTTTCAACAATTCAGTCCAGCTCCGGGAAGTTCAGAAACCATCTGAGATGTCTTCGTAAGTCTTTTTTTCTTACTGCCAAAATGGATATCAAAGCTTATTGTATAACTCATTCCGAAGAAAATTGAATGCTTTCTTTGAATGTGTATCGTTTTCCTAACATGTACATGCAATAAATAGAACTTGCACGGCATATTTCCTACGTGCAATGATATTAGGTAACATCTAAAGACAATAACTTAGATTTTTTTATTTTCATGGTGAGATGATTTTGGATAAACGCGATTAATGAAAAGATTATCTAAATCGTGCATGACTTTTTCACCATTGATTTGTACGGTTCAATTTACTCCAGTCTACCAGAATAGGAAGTTGTAATGTTCGAAGTCCTTTAAAGTCATTTCTTCTCCATTTAATATTAGTTCTGCTCGTTGGATGTTTCACTTAGTTAACATCAACCTATCAACTTTAGATTAAATACCTATCACCAAAAAGAAACCTATTATCTTTCTTTTGCCTTTTTCATTTTGTCTGCCTTGAAAGCCATCACAAATGCAATTAAGTTCGAAACCAGATGTCAGATGAACTCAAACTCTTAGGGCACGTTTGGCCACGGTTTTTACAAACCCGAGTTCCCATTTTTTGTTAAACCGAGTTTGACACACGGTTTTCACTCTGTGTTCCACCAACTCGAGTTCCCAACCTATTTTCCTCTATAACTCGCGTTTTCTTTAATCGAAAACTCTCTCTCCTTCATCTCTACTGTCTTCTTCTACTTCTCATCCAATGCCCCTACAGAACAGTCTCGAGACCTTCGCCGTTGACGAACACACTAACATAGCGGTGCCTTCATTTACGTATGGACGATAGTTTACTAAAGGAGAGATAAATGGATCGTAATAGGGATCCTGATCTATTTTATTTGCAAAATTTTGCTCGTTCTTCCCTTCCATTCATTTCTGGACAATTGGTGTCGGTTAGACCGACACCAAAGTCCGGCGACACCAAAAGTCATATGTATAGGTCTACACCAAAAGCCATTTTGCCATTTCTTTTGATATTATTAATCCATGAATCATAGTATCCAATATGAGACAAATATTTTAGTTTAGATTTTTTTTTTGTTAGATTACAATAATTGAGGGTAAAGATTTGAACGGCCAGTTAATTTTTGTTTATAATTTGAGTTTCAAAATAACTTTTCATATCTAGTTCAGGGAATAAATAGAAATTTTTTTTTAAATAGTAGATAATTTAAATGAATTTTGTTTTTAAAAAAATTGTTTAAATGCATAAAAAATATAAAAAAAAAAAGTTAATTAATTTATTGAATTTTAAACATTATATCCATAATATGGATTAAAATATGAATATTCAAATTTAGCTATTCACTTCAAATCATAATATGAGTTCTCAAAAAAATAAAACATTTTAGTTATCTTCATATAAATCTCAAAACTAGTAATAAAATCTAAAAATGAAGTTAAATAATTTTAAAATTTATAATTTTAAGAAATCAAGTTGTTCACCTGAAATTTCACCGCAAAACTCACCTCAAAATAGGAGAACTAATCTGGAGTACAATCTCTAATTTATTCTATGATTCTTTCTCTCTCCTATGTAAATACTTCGAGGGCTTCGCAGCTTATCTCGAATGTAGAATTGTCTCAAGGGCTTTGCAGCTTGTTCGTTGATATTTGGATCGGTCGTTGACTTGTTGATTTTTGGATCTGTCGTTGACTTGTTGATCGTTGACTTGTCGATCGTGGGATCGGTCGTGGACTTGTTGATATTTGGATCGGTCTTGTAGATCTTGGATCGGTCGTTGACTTGTTGATCGTGGACTTCTTGATCTACTTTGATGATTTGCTTGTGATGAATACGATGCCCTTATGAAATCAAAGGTGTCTTTTGATCCTTAGAAATTTGGGGAGTCTGTCGGGGAGTCTTCTGTCTTGATGATCTATCTGTAGTTTCAAATCTCTGGATCTTAAAAATGAAGAAAGCTTCCCTATTTATAGAGCTTCCATGGACCTTGGGCTTGTGCCTTGATGAGCTTTTGGGCTTGAGTTTTGGACTAAGCACATTGGACTTATTTACATGACGGGTCTTCATATGAACTTGGGCCACCAATTAAACTTGGGTCTTATTTAATTTTAACCCACTTCAAAATAAAATAAACTTTTGATCCAATTTAATTTGAGAAATATTGTCTCAAAAGTTAATTTAATTTTTTTATTAAATTTCAGATAGTGATGTAGCAATTTATGATTGACCGAAATTTCTCAGTCAACACAAGTTTATTTTTATTTTTTTTGTCATAAACCTTCTCAAATTTAGACTAGCAGTGCAACTACTATGAATACCTATATTTTAATGAATTTGTCACAATTAAATATATTTATTTAACTTTGTTTATTTTTATTAGACTCATTTTGTTACTTATCATTTTATTTCATGAACTTCTCTCTTGAATCGTCTTAATTTTTTTTCAATGTTAAATTTTTGTGCTTATATTCAAATGAATTTTATTTTATTGTTAAATAGTGGGATATAAATTCAATAATTACAAATTTGAGCATCCATTTATTAATACTTGAAAGTCAATTTTTTCTCTTTAGTGGTCATTATGAAAAAAAAAATTACAAGAACAAAATCAACTCTGGTTAAATTAACTCTGCTTAACTTAACACTGCTTAATTTAATCGTGGTTACAAAGTGTTTAACTAAACTTTGCTTTTAACCCAGCCACAAACACAACTTTACTTAAAATTCAGATTAACTTAGCACTCCTCTTAACTCAACTCCTCCTAAAATGTTTATTTGACACACGGTAGGATTAAGATAGATTGGGTTGTGGTTGCGGTTGTGATTACGGATTGCTGGAGTTCAACTCATTTTTCAAATGATAACTCTCACACTAGTTCGGGCTTGAAACTTTTCCCAAGTTTCTTGGCGAATTCTGTATTTTCTGCAAAGTAAACTTTAGACCTGCTTAGTTTACCATTTTAAGTCTAGATTCGCTATTTACAGAGACTCGATCTTGGAGTTATTTATTTCTCCTCCCTTTCATGAGATGAAGTTTGTATGAAAAGTGGAGTTGTGGAGGCGAGAAAAATGAAGATAAAATCTTGTTGGGATTGAAGAGTCAAAAATCTTTAATTTGAATAGATGGGTTATGAGTGGCTCACATAGAAAATTAGGCGTTTGTTTCGCTTTATTAATCGGCTATTTAAAATAGATTTTTACAATTTTTCTTCAAAAGACATCCAAACAAGTTACTGTAATCACTCAAAATAATCATTCATTTTTTATCATCAATTTCTAATTACTTAAATAATCACTCATTTCAAATTATTTATTTATAATCATTAGTTTGTAACAATTCATTTCTAACTACACATTTTTTATCGTTCATTTTTAATCATTTCTTTCTAACCACTAATTTCTTACCTTAAAAATAATCACTCATTTCTCTCTACATCCAAATGAGATATTTTATACAATCACTCTACAAAAATCATCATTCAAGCTGGTTATTACTCTCTAAAAACACTCTAAATGAACTAAAATTCAAATTTATAATTGCTCAAATAATTCCTAATTTATAATCTCACTATTACAGTTTTTTGTATAGATGTCACACAAGGGAAATTAAATTTCAAAATACGCAGGTATAGATATCGAGCAGCATAAGAAGTAGGACAACGATAATTTAATATTTTTATGATAGCGCGGGTGACCCGCCATCTTTAATGCCCACCATATAATGTACTTTATATCAGACTTTAGATGGCGGGCGGTCCGCCATCTTTAGTTTCTAAAAACTTCCCCATTCGCAAAAATTCCCACACATTTCTTTTCTTCGTCCAAAACCGCCACTTTCTTGTTTTCTCCGTCGACCGAAACCCCCCATTCCTGACCTTCTCCTACTCGCCATCTTCGATCTTCTTCTTCAAGCTTCATCTTAAAAGTTTGTCTTCGAGCTTAGGCCTTCTAAAACCCATATCCCGGCCTTCATTCGAAAACCCACTTTTGATTTTCTAAAACCCATTCTCGGCCTCTCCTACGTTTGCCCATCTTCGATCTCTCGTCTTCAAGCTTCGTCCTTTGGTTCTTTAAGAGTTTAAGGTCCATTTTAGTGACATTTTTGTCCGAAGTAAGCTCCAAGTTTTAACTTCATTCTCAAAGTGAGTTTTCTCATTCTTTTGATTTATGTTTGAACTTTATTGTTGTTCCAATTTTGTTTTAGCTTCATTTTTGTGATTATTTAGTTTATGTTATTAGTTTATTTTATCATATAATTTAGGAGTTTATGCAAATAGCTAGTTAGTTGTTTAATTATTTGAATTATTAGTTAAATTTATAATAATGCAAAGTGAAATATAATCCTAATTTGTTCCTAATTTTTGGTGGCTAAAATGAGTTTTGGGCGCTGATTGATATATTGTGGTGATTGCTCCAAGTTCTTTTGCATCATTTTGTTTCATGTTTAATTTTTACTTTGAAAATAGTTTGATTCATAATATTTCGCTGTGATATATTTGTAGGTAGTTTTAATTAAATTGGTTATGGATAAGTCTTGGATGTTTAAGAACCAAATGTCAGCCGAATACAATTTAGGACTTGAACTTTTATAAAGAATGCATTACGACATTCGAAAGGGACTAATTTCATTTGTTGTCCATGTTTGAAATGTGTGAATGTCAAGTCTCAAAATGTTAATGTAGTAAGAGATCATTTTTTTTTTAATGGTATCGATGGAAGTTATATCACGTGAATTTGACAGAATGAATTAGTTTCGAGTAAAAGAAACATTGAAAATGTTTCAAATGAAGTTGAAGATGAAGATAACGATGTTGATGACCCTGTGGTATGTTTGAGGCTGCACAAGATTATTTTACCGACAAATCTCAAGTATTTCATGAATCACTAGAAGTATTATACGAAAATTGTAAACATTTTACCAAGATATCAACATTGATTAAGTTTTATAATTTGAAGGAAAAGTTTGCATGGAGCGATAAGAGTTTCACATAGCTATTGGAATTGTTAAGCATTTTATTGCCTAGTCCTAATGAAATTTCGACATCCACATATTATGCCAAAAAGATTTTAAGTACTTTAGGAATGAAGTATGAAAAGATTCTTGTATGTACTAACGGTTGTTGTTTGTATTGAAAAGAATTAGCTGATACAGAATTATGTTCTACTTGTAGAATATCAAGATGGAAGGTTCGGAAGAATGTACATGAAGATGGGATAAAAAAATTCCAGCCAAAGTAATATGATACTTTTCTGCTATTCCAAGATTTGAAAGAATGTTTCGAAGTAAAGAAATTTCTAAGCTATTAACGTGACATGCTTCTAGTCGTCAAGTCGATTAGTATATATGACACCCAGCTGACACGGTATCGTGGAAAGAAGTAGACATAAGGTGGTCAGATTTTAGTCGTGAAACGAGAAATCTTCGTTTAGCCTAATCAACTGATGAAGTTAATCCCCACGATGATCAAAGTACTAGGTATAGTTGTTGGCCAGTGATGTTGAGACATACAATCTACCTCCATGGTTGTGCATGAAGCGCAAATGCGTGATGTTAAATGCATTAGTCTATGGACCGAAACAATTTGAAAATGACATAGATGTTTATCTTGATACATTAGTTGATGATCTAAAAAAGCTATGGAACATTGGAATCGAATGTTTTAATGCACATCGACAAGAATGTTTCACCTTGAAAGATATTTTATTGTGAACTATTAATGATTTTCCAGTATATGGTAATCTCTGTGGGTGTACTGTTAAAGGGTATCATGTCCGATTTGTGAAGAAAAAACAATATCTATTTATTTACCAAAAAGTAAAAGGATAGCGTATCTCTGACATCAAAAATTTTTACCAATGGGGCATCCATATAGAAGACAATTTTTTTTTTAATGGAGAACAAGAATTTGAAATAGCTCATGAACCCTTAAATGGTGAAGACGTTCTTGCACAAATAAGTGCTACTGGATTTACGTATGGAAAGGGAAACTCATAAAAGACCATATTGCTAACTTTTATTGGAAGAAATAATCAATTTTTTTCAAATTGGAGTATTGGAAACATCTTCGTGTGCGACACTGTTTAGATGTCATACATATTGTGAAGAATGTTGCTCTAATATCATTGGAACTCTTCTTGATATTCTAGAAAAAACCAATGATGAATTAAAAACACGTCAGAATTTTGTTCAGTTGAACAATAGAATTGAATTGGCCCCAGAAATGATAGAAAAAAGAATATTCTTACCTCCAGCATGTTACTCGCTAACTCGAAACGAGAAACTGAATATATGTACAACATTAGCTGTTATTAAAGTGCCTGAGGGTTATTCATCAAACATAAGCAAATTAGTGTCTTTTACAGATTTGAAACTTTACGGTCTTAAATCGTACGATCATCACGTTTTGATGCAACAACTTCTACCTGTAGCAATTCGTGGTGTTTGCCTAAACACGCTGGATATGTTATTATTTGCCTTTTTTTATTCTTCAACACTAGATGTTGTAAGGTGATTGATTCAACCAAATTAAAGAGATTGCAAGAAGATGTAGCGGTCACTTTTTGTTTGTTGGAAAAATATTTTCCACAGTCATTTTTCACAATAATGGTACATCTTCATGTGCTCCATCTTGTAAGGGAGAGAAATTTGTGGAAGAGTCGATATAGTTTTTTCTGATTTTTTACAAGAATTGAATCAGTTAGGTTGCGATCATTTAGAAGAATAACATGTCAAACTATTGATCGCCCGCTGTCTGTCGTTGATTATATATATAAAACCTTCTAGGGATATGATTGATCAAGCTCATCTCTACGTACTTCATAATGTAGATGAAATTCTTCCACATGTAGATCCACATATGAAAATGTTGTCTAAACTGAATCCTACTAGGTTCAAGAATAAAAAGTTGCTTCAAGATGAGCATAATCGCAAATTCAGTTGTTGGTTACGTGATCGAGTAGGACTCTCTTTAAAAGTTAGGAATAACTGTGTATCATCTACAATAGAGTGGATAGCACATGGACCACGTTCAAAAGTTAACACATATAATGACTACATGGTTAATGATATTCAGTATCAGATAAAGAAACGTGATGATCATAGAAGCGTGCAAAACAGTGGAGTAATGATAATAGTTCAAACTATGCAAGTGAGCAGTTCTAAAGACAAAAATCCAATTACATCGGACATGACTTTTTTCGACGTAATTCAAGAAATATGAGAGCTTGATTATCATAGTTTTACAGTCATCTTATTCAAATGTGATTGTGTGGATAACAACTGAATATATAACTGAAGTTTTGAAATACGGTTTTGGTGTCGGTCCACCTTTTAGTGTTGGTCGGATCAACACAAATTGTCCAGACCGACACCAATTGTCCTGACCAATACCAAATGTCCGACACCAAAAGTGACCGACATCGTATATTCATGTTTTAAAATTTTTTTGAATAGACCGTCACCTATTCCCTCTTTTGTAGTAGTAACTACACTTAAAAAGAAATTGACATTATAAGAATGGAGTGGACAAGCTATATAGGTAGTCATTTACCTATAATGTCAGCTTAATTATTATAAATATTGTAGTTAACTGCTTACTTGAATTGATTATGTATAAAGATTACATTACAATAGTTTCTAGAGAGACTGTGTCCCATTGTGATAGTGTAATTGGTTAGAATTGATTTGATTTTATTTAAAATACATATTAAACTTGAAATGTACATGTTAACAAGTTTTTGGAATTGCAATATTCTTTCGTTATGCTGCCGAAATTTAGAGTAAAAAGTATTAGTTTTAAATTAGTTTATACGAATATTATTTAATAATTTTCATATATAGTAAGTCTATTTTAGAGGTTTCAATGTGAGTTCAAAATTAAGGAGTTTTGTACAATTTTTTTTGTAAATTAATTTAATTTTAGATGTCGGACAGAAAAGATGTCAGCTATAAAATAATTATGTGACGTCATTGAAAATATTTCAGGACATATCATACCATTTTGCAAAAATTTTAATTATTGGTTTTCCATGTCGGACACAAAAGATGTCATGCACAAAAGATGTCATGCTCAAAAGATGTCATGCACAAAAGATGTCGGGCACAAAAGATGTCAAGCACAACAGATGTCTGACACAAAAGATGTCGCGCACATAAGATGCCACACACTAAAGATATCGGGCTAACCGACATCTGTTGTGACCAACATCTTTTATAATAGATGTCATCTGTATAGATGTCGGGCACACACCTGACATATTTTCTAATAGATGTCGGTCAACGCCCGACATCAATTCTCCGGATTGTGCCTCTTAAAGTAACATTCTACAATTTTACATTAAAGCATCTTCTAAGAGGTTATGAGTGATTATGATAAAACATTATCATTTAGAATGAGAAGATATGAATTGTTATAGCAAAAAAATGGAAGGGTTATGAGTTGTTAAGTAGAAGTAATATTGTACACAAAAGAATTATGATAATATATGGAGGCTTTTTAAAACCGCTTCATTCAAATATGAATTTGGATTAGGTCGTGAAAAACACTCACAAACTCTCTATCCAAACACACTGTAACATCTAAACAAACACACTGTAACATCCAAACACGCCCGTTTGCCATTTCCTCATATCTCTTGAAGTAATTTTGTTGTTTGTTGTGGAAACTCAGGCAAGAGGGTGCGTGTTGTATTTATTTCAGTAAAGGTAAAATATGCCAATATGAAAAACGAGTTCAAAATTTATTTACAGGAAGTTGTAGGTTTGGGGTGGCAAAGTCTCTTCTATGCTATCAACTTCTGCACTTTTTTTAAGAAAAATAAAATAAGAATAAATAACAAATACAGTTGAGCGAACCTGCTTCTAAAGAATCATTGAGTCAGTGTGCGAAATCTTAACAAAAAGATAATCTCATGTTTAGAACAATAATCAAGACAACTAAAAGAGCCACAAACATATCGAGCTTACAAGCAAATAGCCTGCTTAGTTGCTCATTTGACCACAAAAGGAGAAAAATATATCCCTATATAAGGGTCCATATCTCGAATATCAGTGACAACATTGATGAGTTTAGTAACATCTTGGAAAATACCCAAAATCTTTTAATCCAATATCACTAGTAGAAATCATAGTATAGATGACGGGCATTGACCGAGATCTTTGAAAAATGATGTCGGGCATATGCACGACATCTATACCCATGCCATCAAAGATCTTTGGTGACAGACGAAATAGATGACGGGCCTTGTCACCTAAGACTTTTGGTGACGCTATTCTTTTTGGTGACAGACTTTGCCCATCACCTATTCTTTTTGGGACGGACTTTGCCTGTCACCTATTCTTTTTGGTGACGGACTTTGCTCGTTACTTATTCTTTTTTGTGCCACTAAAAGTATTTTTTTAAAAAAAACATATACATAACTATGTAATATGAATATATCAAGAATGAGTAAACAAAACTGAAAAGTTTTTTTATTGATGTTCGTGTGTTGGATCTCAATTGATGATGACACTAGTGAAAAAAAATTACATCAATTATTACATTAATTCAACATGACAAAAAGTTGAATAGAAGATTTTGATTCGATTTTACCTCTCCTCATTATCATATTATTTTTTAGGGCCTAAACATGGGTTTTGCTTGCCACAATCAATGAGAACTATATAATATAGTTGAAACATTAGAATGATAAAGCTAATTCAAAGAAAAAAAAAACTTATTATTTAGAAACTTAAGTATTTACAATATGGACTAAACTCTCATTGATTGTCTTCTAACCTAGCTGAGTTTAAAAAAAAATAAAAAAAATTTAACTTCATCTATTCCACCATTATAACAACATAAGAAAAAATATTAAAATGAATCAGTTGAGTTAAAAGATATATTCCATAGAGATCATCCAATATCTATCAAAGTTCTATAAAACACTTACTTTCAAGATATTCTTCTATGTTTTATAGTTCGTTCCAAAAAAGTGAAGAGTAGAACATGATGAAAGTCGCATGAAACTAAAAGTTTGAAGCATTAATTGATGTAAGTTAAATACAAATGACTAAGAAAACTAATCACTTATTAAAAAAAATTAGTACTAATTTTGTAAAATTAAAATCAAAATAACGAAGATCTCACATAATTCATATAAAATTAGCACTAAATTAATCAATAGAATAATCTCTTAGACGAGGAAAGATCCTAACCAAATTGATTGAAAATTAAAGTTAAAATTCATACATATATATTTAAGAATACAAAAAAAAAAGGAAAAAATTAGAAACATATATTTTACACAAAAATAAGTGGAAAAATGAGTGTATACTTACTAAAGTGGAAGATGGGTGGAAATAACCATCGAATGAGTGTCTCCTACGAGCTTGGTTTCTTTGACTAGATGGCCACCGACGAGTTTGTTTCTCCAACTAAGTGGCTGTCGATGAGAGAAAGAAATGAGAGAAGAAAGTTTAGAAAGAGGGTTTAGTGTTTAGACGAGAGGAGAAAAAAAGAAATAGGGTTTAGTGTTTAGAAGAGAGGAGAAAGAAAGAAAGAGGGTTTGTGTTTAGATGAGAGGTGAAAGAAAATGAGAGTTAATTAAGTGTTGAGATGAGAGTTTGAGGGGTCTGGTGGTCTTAGGTAAAGAAAAATTGGCGGGGAAGAGAAAAAAAATCGAAAATGGGGGTCACGTGTCTTGTGAAAACGAGTTTTTATTTCAAAATGTACAAAATTTTGGTGACGGGTTGTCCGTCACCTTTTCTTAATTACATCACGCATTAAAGGATGGGCAGCCCGTCACCATTTCCCATCTATGATGTGCACATACCGTGACGAGCTAACTTGCAACGACCCAAGAGTTTCACTATTTAAAAGGAATAAGTAATGTTATGTAATCGGGAAATTCAAGGATGAATTTGGACGAAATTTCCCTTCATTAGGGTTACATGGACTTACAGAAGCAAAGGAAAAAGGTATTTTCAGGAATTGGGGTGGAAATTGAAATTTTGGACTTCAGGGGCATTTTTGTAAATTTTGCACAAAAAACAAAATAGAGAAAAAGACAAATTAAGCTAAAAGACGAAATAGGAATAGGACAAAATATCACTTTTTCTTTAAATACTAATCATTAGGTCATTAATGACCAATGATTAGCTGTCGTCTCGTTTTCAGCATTCACAAAATTTCGTGCCGTCACCGTGATTTTTCACGTCATTGATTGCCTAATGATTGTCGCCGCCACCGCTGACTGACACACCAACAAGATGAGGCAGCATGTCGTTCCACTATTCACTGCGCCAGCCGCCGCCTACACCAGCTAACCAGCGATCGCCGCGCTGTCAGCCAATCACTGCCCACCTCCGTGCCCGCCAATCACCATCTGTTGTGGCCTGAGACCACCCGCAGTATGACACACGTTACGACGCCATTGGACCATCGCTGCTTAAGAGCCACCAAGCCTAGCACAATTTTCGAACCTAGCCTACAACAAGTCCAAGCTTCACTCACGCACTCCGAGCTTGCTAGACGCGCCCGAACCTGGTGTTGAGGCACGTTCCACGCGTCATTGCGGCTTTCTCACCCGCCGCCGTGATTCTCACCGTTGCTGCTGCCAGCGCCACCATCTTCAATAACCGAAAAAGCTCTGATTTTGCCTTTTAGGTAAATCCCGTGTCTGGAGTCCATTTTCGGAGTTTTTAAGACCTAATTCTCACTCGTTTGTTCTGTATGGTCACTTATATGTGGAGATCTTTTAGGGGATTCCAATTCCGAGTTCCAAGGATTGTTTTGAGCGATTTTTGGCCAAGGTAAGGGACTGTTTCCCCAGTATAGGGTCATTGTGGGTATTCTTGAACATGTACCTAATAATTAAGCATTGAATGACATGTTTTACTATGAATGTATGAGTCTAGAGTTTTAGGTTGCCTTATATGATATATTTAGTTCGTTTAAGCATGATTCCCGAGTTTGTTTACG
Organism: Cyclanthera cordifolia; assembly: GCA_037832605.1. Classification (NCBI taxonomy): domain Eukaryota; kingdom Viridiplantae; phylum Streptophyta; class Magnoliopsida; order Cucurbitales; family Cucurbitaceae; genus Cyclanthera; species Cyclanthera cordifolia. The sequence goes on along the minus strand of JBBMEG010000020.1, from coordinate 3,936,889 downwards.
TCGTTATTACTTCATGTGTTTAATCAAGTTCTTACAACATGTTTAGCTTCGAGATTATTATGTTGCGCCTAAGATTGATTCTTGAGATTTAGGATGTCTCTTATGATATAGTTCGAGATCATCATATTGAATGCCACTTGTTTCGATTACAAAGATAGCTTTGGAATGTCTAGTTGTGAGTTCCATACAAGTGCAATTGTAGAATTGGTTTGAATATCTAAATCCTTATTGTTAAGTGAATGAAAATAGTGCTCAATCCATCTCACACAAACGTGAGGTTTTTTTGAGCAAAGGACATTCAAGTTGTTATCATAACAACCATCTAAGCCAATTCAGTTTGAACTAACAGTTTTTCAACAAGCTTCTCTAATCCACCTAACGTCTAACCACCTAGGCACTATCCTACAGCTTGTGTTTACTATGTACTATATCATTCACTTTGTACATATATAATAAAGCTGTATGTAGATGAAAGTGTGTGTGAGATACATGTTTTTGAGAAAAAAAAAAAGCTGAAATAAACAAAGTACCTAGTTCTTTCCCGTGGATGTAGGCTTGTTCTTAGCCAAACCACGTAAACCCTATGTGTTCTTCTCATTGCTCTCTGATCTTCTTGTTTGTTTCTCTTATTCATCTCATGCACAATATAGAACACATATGAAAAGGAAGAGAAATTAGAAATTGAGTTAACAAAGTTTAAGAGACAAAGAAACCAAGAAAATAAAGAAAGAAAAAATGAACAAGGAAGAAGAGTTACCTTTTAGTTCTTTGTGATGCTTAACTCAAGCTTTCAAACTCCAAGAAATCTATTGAAGGGAAGTAACGATTATAGCAAGGAAGTGCTAAAATCACCACTGTTTTGAACGGATGAAGGCAAATCAGTGAGGAAGCAACAATTATAGCAAGAAATTGCTAGAATCGTCACTATCGTCATTGATGGAACTTAAAGAGAAGCAGAGCAGTCGAATATCAACAAACGAAGCTCTAGCGAAAAATCGCCAGAGCTTCGTTCGTCTCTGAACGAGGAAGAGAAGAATCGTCAAATGAGCGAAACAGTGAGAAGATGAGGGTTTTGATCGAGTGGCATGGTGGAGAGCGACGTGTTGAACATGCCAATCCAACCGACAACATGCAATGAAGGAGTGGCAACATCACAACCATCCATTTCATATGCCATGCTCAATCTTGACCATCCATTCTCTCTTGGTTTTGACAAAACTCAAAATCGGTTCAAACCACCATTTCAGTTTGGTTCAAAGATAAGTGGGCTTGGGCTTGTTTAATGCTTTAATTTAAACAATTTAGGCTTTATATTTAAAGTTTTGGGCTTCAATTATTAATTTTTGTTCATCACTAAAAATGTTTCTCTTCTTGAATAATCAATGAGAATGTGTTGCTTATAAATGGAAGGGGTTCAATTAAAAGAATTTGATCTACTACTATTTGAATTGCACGAAGCTTTCCATCTCTCCAACTCCATTTCATATGCATAGGCTGTAAGTAGGACTAGGTGTGTATGAGGTGTATTCATCCCATAAGGTTTAATCTTAAAAAATTAACCACTAATTATTTCTTAATATTGTTTCATTTTAATTAGCCATATTCAAAGTTAGAAAATTCGAGAACTATTTCTCTTCAAAAATCTTTTTTTCAAATATAACCAAATTGATATTACAGAGTCCGAGAAAATTATACTTGATGAAATTGAATTAGAAACAAAATTTTGTATCCAAGAAATTACAATATGGTTGTTGCAAATCCATAACCCTCGATTTTCTCCATCGATTGATCTTGGAAATACTTAAATTTTTCCTAGGAAATCGAGGGTACGGACTAGAGGAAGTGTGGATTGTAAACCTTTTCCACCAATATTTTCATGAGTACTCGCATAGAAGCTTGTGGGAGTCGACGTGCTAGAGGCTCGATCGTTCAATGTTTCTTTGATACGTTATCTAGAGCGAGAAACAAATCGAAGTGCTGTTTGGCCCACCAGAAAGGGATGGGTTAGGAAGGGTTGGGGGTTAAATTTTTGTTTGGCCCATCGGGTTCATTAAAACAGACAATTTTAACTTAAGCGGGCACGTCCACTGGATGTCAGATTATAACCCGGCACGCAGAGATCCCTATTCTTGTACAAGCATGAGGAGCACATGTCTCTTGAATGAGAACACTCGTTCCACGTTCGTGATTTCTTCTCCCTCTTGAATTGGACCTGTTGAAATCAGCTGGATTAAAACAGTTAGTTTAAACAAACTAACTGTTTCCAGTTTATGATTTCTGTTAAGGTGATTAAATCAGTTTGTTTGTTAGGTAGTTTTCACAAATTTCTTTATTTCTTGTAAAGCTCTAAACATTCTATAAAGAGCAGCCATAGAAGAATAGAAATCTAACCCTTTTGAAATACTTGTAATCTGTAAACTCCTTGTAAATTAATAAAACTCTCTGTAGCTCAATGGATGTAGACCAGTTCTTGATTGAACCACTTAAATCCTTGTGTTAATCTCTTTACTTCTTTCCTTCTCTTCCTCTGGTGTTATCGTCTTCTTCATCTCTTTCAAGAAGTCCATCGCAGTCATTGAAGCCATTAGAAGGCTGCAGCAGAAGCTTTCCGTGGACAGCAGCAGAAGCTTTCCATGGACAGAAGCAGAAGATTGCATGCTTTCGGCAAAGAAGAAGAAGTTCTTCTCAAAGGAAGAACAAAGCTGAAAGAGTAAAGTAAGAATGATGTGTATGTGTTATGCTTTCTAGTATACACGTGTAGCATCTTTTTTTTTCTTTCTCAAATTCAATTTAAAAATAGAATTTGTCTTAACAAATTGGTATCAGAGCTACTGAATTCATTGGAAGAAAAATTCAGAATTCTTTTGTTAAGATAGCTTCAAGAATCTGTTTCTTGATATTGGATTTGTTTTCTTGATATTAAAATCTTATTTCTATGGCAACTACCAAGTATTTGATTGAGAAATTTGATGGTACGGGTGATTTGGTCTCTCGAAAGCCAAAATCAAAGCTCTTCTTAGACAGCAAAAGACCCATAAGGCTTTGCTTGATCCTAAGCTATTACCCGATACCTTGACAGAAGATGAAATTGAGTCAATGAAGTTAACAGCATATGGCACTCTGGTTTTAAATCTTGCTAATAATGTTCTCAGAGAAGTTATTAGTCAAGATACGACCTATAAGATGTGGACTAGACTTGAAACTCTCTATGTTAGTAAGAATCTTCCTAACAAGATGTTTCTCAGAGGATATTCTTTTCTTACAAAATGGAGAGCTCAAAAACTTTTTCTCAAAACCTGGATGAGTTTAAGAAAATAGTTAATGAACTCAATGCCCATGGAGAACCAGCTTCTAGTGAAAATGAAGCATATGCTTGCTTAATTCTCTACCTGAGTCCTATAAAGAAGTAAAAACTGTCCTAAAATATGGAAGAGATTCCATTACAACAGAGGCTATAATTGAAATCTTAAAAACTAAGGAACTTGAAACTCTAAGTTGCAAGAAGGAACCTCAAGTTGCAGAAGGACTCTTCATCAAAA
>JBBMEG010000020.1:3889683-3915951 GCA_037832605.1 Cyclanthera cordifolia | reverse complement strand
CCCCAAAGTCTGATATTTTAGATTGGAGACAAACTAAAGAGACAATTACCTTATCCTAAACTTTTTTGCTCCGCCACTCAAATACACACCTCAAAGATCAAGTAGAGATTACAACCTCTAAATCAAAAAATACAAACTCATAGAATTGCATTACTCTAAACTAAATTTACTTACCTTCTTTTATTTAATTTAAAAAAAAAAAAAATTCTACGACACACATACCAAAGATCTCTACCGAGCAATGGACACAAAAACAATGGCAGCAAACATTAAAGGCAGAAGAAACAAAAGAAGAAAGAAAAAAAAAAAAAAAAACTGATGGAAGAAACTAACCATTGAATGAGAAGCAAAAGAAAAAGTGTCTAGAAATTGCCAAAAATTGGTTCTGAATTATCGTTATCGTATTCACTTCTCTGCAATGCATCATTTCTCCTCAGATAAGACAATCTGTTAATCCAAAGAACACCAACATTGAAATCAAGTACGAAAATAGAGAAATTCACATATTTACAAATTTTGTATTCGCCTCTCTCTCTCTCTCATTCAAATATGTAATGCCATAATCACTATCGAAAATCCCAATACACACACATACACACTGTAACTCTCCAGTGAAATGACACATCTCTATGCTTCTTTCTTTCTTTCTGTACAACCAAATTAAACCATAAAGCCTGCTTCATATACAACCTAGTGTTTTTCTACAGCTTCCCCTAAACATTTCTTTTACCTTACACAACCACAAAGAATAACCAATAAACAAACCTAAATTTTAAATTTGGTTCTTTCATTTCAAAAACTAAAATTTAAACATTGTTTCATAATCATTTTGTTTTTTTGGTTTTTGGAATTTAAAGTTTACAATGGGTAGATCAACACTTATTACTTAGTTAATATGAAAGATATACAGAGAATTTGAGTAAATACAACTTAAATTTCGAAAATAAAAAACGAAAAATCAAATGGTTATCGGGGTCTTAGAGTTTATAATTTGAAGAAGAAAAGATTAATTAGTCTCTGTAATTTTAAAAGTAAAATTTTGGGAAAAAAAAAAAACTTGACATGTTAAGACAAATTAACCAAGCAAAAATCATATTAACTATACAAATCAAATGCATAGAGTAAATAACTACAGAGACTAATTAACTACAGAGAAACAAAATACACTCAATGGTAATGTCTAAAATGGAAAATTAAACCATAATCTGTATTTAACTTAGGTTTGGGGTGTTGTCCCCAAACCCCAAACTGATTCAGCATTTCAACAATTCAAAATCCTCTAAGCAAATTCTCAATTAAAAAAAAAAAAAAAACCAAAATCACCCTATCAAAGAGGATCTGTAGGGAGTTTCTGATTCATAAAAATCGGATTTTTTCAAAACCCTAGAAAAATTTAGGTTTTTATTTTTTATTTTTATGGCTGTGAAAGAATAAAACACAAAAAAGAAAACAACCCAGAAGCAAAACTAAGAAACCCAGATGAGAAACATAGACAAGGAACAAAAAAATCGTACCTTTGTTAAATTAGGGTTTTGTTTAGGGATTTTGAATTCAGGGCAAAGAAATTCATCGTGCAGCCAAGAACAGTTAAAACTGCCATATGATCTGATCTTGAATCTCGAACAAGAATGAGGAGAGATTAAGGTCAGATCATGCTGGCAGCTTGAACCGATATAAACGCACGTCAATGCTATACCAAAACCAAACAAAAAAAAAAAAAAAAAAAATTAGGGCAAAAAGAAAGAGAGCCAAAGTCTGCAGCTTTTCATTTTCTCGTTGATGAAGAAGATAAAGGGATGAGGAAGTATATATACACAAAAAAAAAGAAAGAAAAAAAAGTAGGATAATTTAAATTTTAAGAATATTTTTGTAGGGTTATCATTAAATTGTAGGGTTAAATTAAGTAAATGAATAAAAACAAAAGGCAAAACAAAACAATAAGAGAGTGTGATATTGAGTGGTCCAGAAAAGGTAATGCAAATTGAATATTGTCACGCCAGGACTACAAAACCCCTAATGAAGTTTGCAGATAGGTTAAGAAAAGCCCCTTCCATTATATACAAAACAAACCCTTTCTTAACTTTTGAGATTCGTAAAGCCATTGGAGATTGAGTTTTATATTATAATTAATTAAATACGCCCATAATAAAGCACTATTTTCATAAACAAACACGTACGAATTCGAGCATAAGTTGATTAAACCATCCATTTTCAACTTCAAAGTCAAGGGACTTCCATTATATACACTCTATATTAGTAGAGTGTATATCAGAAGAGAGAAATTACAAGAAGAACCATATAATAAGCTTAGCGATTACGAAAAATTCTCTAATTTAAAATGATGGAGGGTGCGTCATACTTCTTGAAAAGGTTTGATTTACCACTAACGTCACCGCCACCAAAATCAAATATTAGCGGAGATTGATTTTCCACTAAAAAAAATTTCGATTTAATTTGTTTATTTTTTTAAATCTTAATTTTTAGGAATACTTTTTTTTTAATAATATTTTCAGATATTTAAATTCTTATAAAATTCATACGTTGAGTTTCAATTATATATTTGATTATTAAATAAAATATATATTTGAATATATTATAGTTAAATATAAATTGGTAAAAAAATAATAATTTTTTTAAAATAAAATAAAAGCAAGCGGGATCAGGAAAGTGGAGATGAAGAACACATTCTTCGTCTTTGTCCTTGTATACCAATTTTCCTTCCCATTTACTCCTTATTCTCCGCCTAAACCGGAATTCACTGTCTTTGTTCAAACATCCGGAAGCGATGACGATTAATCATTAAATTAAAAAAAAAAAAAAAAAAAAAAAGAAAAGAAAAAAAAGTAAAGGTTAATGCTTTGATCGTATATATGGTAATATAGTTTGTGGGACCCAATAAAATAAAAGTGAAATCCATCTTTCATGAATCTAGCATAAAGTTGTAGGTGAAGTAAAGTAAGTGGTTTTATTTTAAAAAAAAAAAAATTAAATAAAAAGAATTTATTATATCCTTTTATGTGTTATGAAAGGGTAGTTTAAGTGGAAAATGCAAAAAGAAATTATATAAGCATCTTTTTTCTTTTTTTTTTTTCTAATTATTTAAGTGAAAATAAAAGGGATTTTTGTATAGGACAGCTTTGCTATTTTGCCACATACTTGCCATGGGGTTCTGACTAGTGCCAGCTGCATTAACACAACTTATTGGGGACTTTGATATAGACAATGGGAAAATGACTTAGGGTTGTTAAATAATAATAACATAAAGTTTTATTTTTTGTAGCTCTATGTTTGTGTTATCATTTAATTTAATCTTCCTACCTACATTAGCATTTTTATCTTTTTTTAGGCTTTGTTGCTGATCATTATTGCTCTGTTTAATTAGTTTAGAGCTAATTAATTACTATTATTTACTTATTAACTTTTATATATATAAACAAAAGTAAGTTAATTATCAAATTGTGAAAACCTATATAAAATATTAATAGATTTTTTCACTTTTTTAAAAAGAATGAAAATGTAGAGATGTGTTGATTTATGTTAATGTTTGGCAAAGTTTTGATTTGTGATATGCAATTATATATTACCCTAAGTTTAATTGGCTAATTATTATAAGGTAACAAATGTTCAAATTAGCTAGGTTCATTTTATAAATAGTGTATATTATTACATCAGCGTGTGAATTGGAATCTAGCTAGCATTTAGGGGAGGTAGCTGATGTCAGTTGTCATATACATGTTTTTTATAACTGAAATATATTCGAATTATAGAGAATTCATAGGTTTACTAATTGGTCCCATATATGCTTCATACTTAACAAACAACTTTTTCCAATTAAGTTTACTTTATTAAGAAAAAAAATAAAATAGAATACAAGAATTTACATTAAAATATATATATATATATATATATATATATATAATCAAAGAAAAAATTAGGCAAAATTATCTCTCTCATCTCCAATTACATGAAGACTGACTTTTTATCTTATTTTTCACAAGAGAATACAAAAAAAATAAAATAAAAATCAGTACACTAAACTCAGCTTTAGATTGAAATACTTTGAATCGAAGACTTCACACTTTTTTTATAGAACTCGAAAGCAGACTATTTCACATCTTTTCAATAAGAGAGAATTCAGTTCTTATATATTGTCAAAACCCAACACCTTAATCTATTGGCCAATATAAAGGAATAGCTACTTTTGTGAAAATAATTCATGATGTAACTATTAATTTTATGTCTCTTTTTTTCCATTGCGGTCAGAAACAACTTAATTAAAGACATTGGAAAATATGTACTTCAGCGTTGATAAACGACACGTAACTAGTGAAAAGTCCATCGGTAACGGTCGAAAACACTTAGAGAGCCGAAGATGTACAATGCGAGATTGTTCTTGCCAACGATGAGGGACTCTTGAGGATGAAAAAGATCAACCGACACTGTGGAGTGTGGAGCGTAACTCGGGAGTGTGACTCTTCACAAGAGGAAGGAGTGAGTTTGTGACCATTAGGGTTTCTCTAAGTGTGAAATGGCATACATCTAATTTCCAACCCCAAGAAGTCGTGTTAATTATGTCTTTGATGCCTTACGAATATTCTACGTGTGTATAGGGAATTTATCTTTCTTCTTCTTTTTTTTTTTTAGTTTATTGGTAAATTCTGATTTTTTGAATATTTTTCCAAATCTTGATCACCCACAAAAAAAAAAAAAAAAGCAAGGACAATATCTTATCATTTCTAAAAATCCAAGTAGAGAAATAGTGAAACAAATAAAAAATTAAAATCAAATATTTTAATATAAAGGGTAAATTTGACATTACAACATACTTTTCCAATTAATAAAATTCAGATTGAATTATTTAGACATTAATTTAAATGTGATTGGAGTTTAAACATTCCATGAATTATTTTCAAAGAAGTAGCCTATTTAATTCCCTAATAAACCCTTTATAATTTTTAAAACTGATCGCCAACCTAAACATGTAGTTTTTATCTCTACCGGCGATTATGAGTTTTGGTTCAAATGTTTGTGTCACATGATGTTAATTAGCATTATCAAACATATATATAAGATACAATTATTTCTTTCTTATTTTAGCTAAAATAACAGGGGAGGTAGGATTTATGTATTTATTATTATTATTATTATTATAAGATACAGTTATTTCTTTCTTCTTTTATCATTCTGATATTTTTTAGATTTACACCAAAGAATAATGAGGCACGGAATTATTATATTCAAACTACCTTCTTTATATTAGATCAAACAGTTGCTAAATTCATGCAAACAAAATTTCATATTGTTAAATATTTAGGAAAATTTTTTGAGTATATAAATAAAGAGCAGACAACTCTTTCATTGATATGAATCTTTTTAGATGATAATTAAAAACAAAACTATGAGAAGTTACTTTCAAAGTAGAGAATATTATATAAATGTGGAAGGTTAATGGATCTTTATTGTCTTGAGCGGTATTAGAGATAGGCTCTCGATTTAACAATGTGCATGAAGCCTCTCGGTCTAAAATAAAGAGGACCAAATCTAATATGGTTTTGGTGTGTACTTTGTTCGAGGGGAGGTCTCCACAAAGTAGACAAATGTATTAGGTATGTCTCGAAATACTTTGTCGAAGAGAACTTTATTTGAGGGGAGAATTGTTGCTAATGCATGCAAACAAAATCTTACATTGCTAAATTAAGATCACGAAGATCTTGAATATATAAAGAGAGGACAACATTTTAACTGATATTAAATATTTTGGTGATGTCAAAAAAACTAAGATATTAGGATTTATGTTCAAAATGAACAAAGTATCATATCAATGTAAATTCGTTAGACCTGATTGTTTTTAAACCTCTATTCCTTGACATTATAAGCAATTCAATTATATAAAATATTACATCCAAACTATTATGAATCAGTTTAGTGTTAAAAATCTTGAGAGGTAATATTGAGAATAATTGAGAATAGGTATAAACAAGCTATACTGAAACAGCTACCATTCTTTTCCCTGTCCCCAAAGTAGTAAAGAGACCCAAGTTTCCCGTTTGATTTGTGGGGTTCACTTTTCCCTCTTCTCCCATAAATGCTGATAGTTAATCACAGCTTCCAAACATACTGAGTCCAATAAGGGTTTGAAGAGCCCAATTTAGAAGAGGAAACCATTTAAGGATCTTTCCAACAAAAAGCAGAAAACAAATACTGGGACCAAAATTTCCCACATGTGTGGTCCTATATCAATACCATGATATATAAAGCATGCTCTTATATATATATACATATATGATATTATTATTTTAAAAGGTAACTTTACCATTAATGCCCTTCAAACTACAACTGTAAAAAATAATAATAATAATAATAATAAATAAATAAAACTAGTGTTTTTATAATAGATAAATTAGAAAAATGTTTTCTGTAAAAGGGTTCTGTTAGAATAAAAACCTTTATAACAAAAAAGAAAAATGTTGGGAGTCCAAGTGGGGTTTAGAGTGGTCCATATGTATAAATATATGTATATATATATGAAGGGCAGTAACTTTTCTTTTAACTCTCACATTCTTCTTCTATGAAAAATTTTACTTTTTATGAAGTGTGTGGATTTAGCAATGAAGTTTGAGATTTTGGGAAAGGGAAAATTGAGTGGTTGAAATTTGGTTGACTGAGTGTTTAAGAGAGAGTGTTAAAATGGGAATGGTGAAGTTGATTGGAGACTGCTATCTATGATATCAATCAATGCTCATCCTTAATTTCTACATGGTCCAACTTTATCTTTTCATCTCTCTCTCTCTCTCTCTCTCTATTGCTACTTATTTCACTTGTCTAATTAGGCTGTGATTAACATGTTCTTGCAGTAATTAAAATATCCACATCAATATCAAAATTTTCAATTTTGTATTTTGTATTTATTTTCATAATCGAGAATTCGAATTTCCTGAAGTTCCTATCCACATCAATCACAACAATAAAACAATATTTTACAATTAAATACAATCATATGTTTGAAACTTAAAATCTTAATACTTTAAAGACTCAAATCTTTATAGACAATATCATTTCTTAGGAACATCAATTTTACAAATAGACGGATCGATGGAAATACATTAATATCAATTGAATGTTATCGAATGATTTTTCTTCTCACTTTTTATAATAGATTTGGTGGTATAGTACTGTTTAATTTTATGGTTTTATGGGATATATGAAAGATATTAATAATTCATCTTTAATGTTTGAGCTACTTTTTTTTTGTGGATTTGGCAATATTAGACTCTAAATGCATGTGCCTTCGACCAAGATTGCATCATTAAACCTCCGCATTCTTCCCTATTTAAGCAATATTATAACTCTACTTCCGTTACATTAAATTGTTGAGTTTTCTTTTTAGTAATAACCGTAGAGGCTATAAGTTTGGATCCTGGCTCTCTAAATATCGTTGAATTTAAAAGTAAAACTATCATACACATATGTGCGAACAACTCCACCTTTTGTTTATGGGGGTAGCCACAAAATTTGATTTTATAAATGAAAATATAAAAAAGTAGGTAAGTTTTTATTGCATATATAATAAACTATACAGCTGCCGGGAATTTTACTCTAAATTTAACGTTATATCATGGTAAAAGGGGAGGTGAAACTGGACTGTGATGGAAAGATGGTATATATAAAGATGACAAAAAGAAGGAAGATAGCGAATACAAGAATTATTAGGTAAAATACAAAAATGCTAAGATTTCATCTAGCTAATTCTTAGAGAAACAAATTCAGTGTAGGATCCAACACCACTAAAGAGGTGAATATGGTTTGGCAGCATTAGAAGAAATGAATAGGGTTTACTTACTTTTTTTTTTTTTTTTTTTTTACAAAATCGTTGAACGTAAAAGTTAAAGAGAAAGAGAGACACCAAAGTTTTTAAACTGACTTAGAAAATTCCTACTCCATCCTCCAAGAAATTAAACCACTACTTCTCTTGTTCTTAAACCCAAATCTGGTTAAGTTGACAGTTTCTTCCCAAATTTGTAGAATGAACATGTTATTGTCTCTAAATTCAAAAGTTGGGACAAGTAATTTATGGAAGAGTAGATAAGAGGTGAACATTTGATTTAGGGAAAAATGATCAGTAAGATTTGATGAAGAAGATATGATGAATTGTAACCTTTAGATTTATGAAAAATCTAATGGATGGATGAGATTGATTAGAGATGAGATAGAAAGAGATTTGAGGTTAAAGGAAATAATTAGACAACTGAATAATTCATTTTTTCATAGCCTAATTTTTCTTCCAAACTTCAAATATTCATATCTTCTCCATTTTAGCTCCAATTTAAACGATTCAATATGCGTTGGAATCGACTCTTCAATCTCTACATAATAAACCCTTCAAAACTCCAAAAATATCAGTAATAAAATATTTATTAATTAATTTGAGACAATAGTCAAAAAGCCAACACCCACGAGAATGTGATAGAAAATATGAGTTAAAATGTATTAAAAAAAATTTAAAGGACATATATTATTCATATTATTAAACTTTCATTAACATTTGTGATCATCTTAAAACTTTTTTGTGGCATTTGTGTAATTATTATTTTATTATCTTTTTGTTGGATCACTGCTTTCTCTCGGTGGAAGAGAGACTCTTTTGTAGTGGAAATCTCACCCTTAGCATTGACTCTCTGGTGAAGCTGATTAATGAATGCTTTTTTTTTTTCTTTTTTTAATCAAACCAATAAGTTATTTTTTAAAGTTTTTTTAGAGGTTACATTTCTTTTTCTATAATGTGAGACAGAGAATCCAACTTCTAACTATAAATTTATCCTTAATATTTAGAATATTAAAAAAAAAAAGGTCATGGATCAAAACTATGAGTTTAGAAGTATTTTGCATAAATTTGGCTGAGTTTAACACCTTCGTTCATTAAAAATTATTAATACACATAATGATCAAACCCAAGCATAATCAATTAGAGGTTATCTAAAAAAAATGGAGGTTATCTCTATCAATTAAACCAAATTCGCTTTTCATTTTTAAAAGTCGAGATTCGATTTTTTTTTTTTTTTAATATAATAGGTGGGAGATTTGAACTCTTAATAGGTTTCGCATTAATTTATATGTCAAGCACAGTTTTTATTGCCAAAAAGAAATAGTTGAGCGACATCAATATACTCATAAAAATCATGAGATCATAGATTCGAATCTCCTACACTCAATTATTATATATAAAAAAAAAAAAAAAAAAAAACAGTTTTATGGTCAATTCTAATATTTTCTTTCATGATAAATATTCTTAAAATATAAAATGAAGACATTTATTTCTCTAAAAAGTTGTCGAGACCAATTGTTTTGTTACGTGTGACAATGGATTTTTTTTTTTTTCTTTTTTTAAAATGGTCTCATTTTCGTAAGTAGGGCCAAAGATGCGGTAAGCTGTTGACAATAATTTTCAAACAATTAGACATTAGGCACACATATTAATGTAGGATGATGGATTTAGTGGGTTTGGTCACAAATTATGACCATAAGGTGAAAGAATAGACCTTTAAGGTTTACTTTACAGTCTTTATCATGACACATTTCCATTGTCATTAAACAACATAACTCAACACACCATTAAATAATCAAAGGCTGCAAAAGACGCCCAATAATTTTCAATATTTCCAAAAGTTCATACCTCTTTGATTTCTTCAAAAAATGGAAGGAAATCCCCAAAATCTGATACAAATCCCCAGACTGAAACTGGGCAGCCAAGGATTAGAGGTAAACATGGATGACTTTTTCAGAAATGGAAACTTTGTAAGCGAAAAAAAGTGAAAAAAAAAAAACTTCAAAACTTTTTGCAGGTTTCAAGGTTGGGTTTTGGATGTGCAGGGCTTTCTGGGTCTCTTAATGCTCCCCTCTCTCATGAAGATGGATGTCAAATAATCAAACAAGCTTTCATCAGAGGCATAACTTATTTTGATTCTTCTGATCTTTATGGATCTGATCATGACAATGAAATCATGATTGCAAAGGTGATGTATTTTTCAATGAATTTTGGTTTCATACCCTTCACCAATAATTGGGTGAAGGAAGATGTTTTATTATATTTGCAGGCCTTAAAACAGCTCCCTCGAGAGAAGATTCAGATAGCTACAAAGTTTGGGATTGTGCCGTTAGGAGGATTTGAATTTGCAGTAAATGGTACACCTCAATATGTAAGGAAGTGCTGTGAAGCGAGTCTCGAGCGCCTTCAAGTTGACTACATCGACCTCTACTATCAGCATCGTGTCGACATATCTACGCCGATTGAGGAAACGGTAAAGGAGAGGGAATGAAGAATATGAGTAGTAGATTGTTAAATATGTAGTTCTGTATTATATCATTGGCTCCCCTGTTTTGTTCTTTGTTGTGAATTGATGACTATATGAGTTTTTACTTTTTGAATCTTTGATGGGTTGATGTGAAGATGGGAGAGCTAAAGAAGTTGGTGGAAGAGGGGAAGATCAAGTACATTGGGCTGTGTGAAGCAAGTGCAAACACAATCAGAAGAGCCAATGCAGTTCATCCAATCACTGTTGTACAGATGGAGTATTCGCTTTGGAGCCGCGACATCGAAGACGACATAATCCCACTTTGTAGGTGAGAAAGCATAAGTTCGGTCAATAAACTTTCAAAACTATCTAATATGTCTTTAAGCATTCATTTCAAAGTATATTGACTAATCCAATTCATCTAAAAACTTAAACGGCAGGAATTAGGTAAATTTAATTATATCAACAACACTTCATCCTCAATTATGGACTTGAAAATTTTGAGAAAAGATTTACAAGTAAAATTTAATTTTAAATGAGGAAGAAATGATTTGGTAGAGACCCAAACTCAAGATCTCTATCTTGATATCATGTTGAATCATGTTAAACTATCAAACAACCCAAAAGCTTAAGCTGATGGATTTAGATAAGTTTAACTATATCAATCAACACACTCCTTAACACACTCCTTCACTTGTGGCTACAAGTGAAATTCAATTTTAAACAAGAGAGGGAACGACTTCGCAAGGACCCAAACACATAACCTCCTATCCTAATACCAATGATGAATCATGTTAAACCTTCCATCAACTCAAAAGCTTAAATTGATGTATTAGGTAAAATTAATTATATCAGAGACTTGTCAGGAAACTTATACTAAATGGACAACAAAAGAGTTGAAACAAAACTTGTAATGTTTTGCAGGGAGCTAGGAATTGGGATAGTGGCTTACAGTCCTCTGGGTCGAGGGTTCTTTGGGGGAAAGGCAAATGCAGAGAGCTTGCCAAGTCAGAGCTCCTTGGTAGGTTTGCGTTGAATTATGTTAAGCTACCGATCAATCCAAAAGTTTAATCTCATCAGTTGAAGTAAATTTGATTATATACAATCAACCAACCGTTAGTAAAAGGTTGTGGCATGGAATCAACTAGTATATTACATTACGAAGTGGTTGAAATGCTTGTGATGTGTTTGACACAGGCTTACCATCCGAGGTTCAGCAAAGAGAGTTTAGAACATAATGAATTTATTTACACAAGGCTTGCTAATCTAGCTGAAAAGCATGGTCATACCACAGTTCAGTTGGCTTTAGCTTGGCTGCTCCATCAGGGTATTGATATTGTTCCCATCCCAGGTGTGTTTCTATGTCCAAAATGAAGAATTTCTTTGGTACAATCATTGTGGTAGAAGCTAAAATACTATATGGAGAAGCTGTAGAAAAGGCTAATCCAAATCTACTGCTTTTATCCATCAGCTACCACCAAAAATTGAGATTTTTGGTGGTTGGGACAGAGATAAGTAATACACATTTATACGAGAACCATCACGGATCGACCTAACGATAAAAAAAGTGACATGAAGATCTAAGAGATATATGTTCAATCCATAGTGACCATCAATTATGAATTGTTCTGACAATAAAATGTTGTAGGGTCAGATGACATGTTTTGTGAAAATAGTTGAGGTGCACGTAAACTTGTTCGAACACTCACAATATAAAAAAATAGAACACGTTTATATGAGTATTTTGGTCCCAAGTTCCTTAATAGTTAGAATTCCAATAAGTTCCAACTCTGTACATTCATTTTTCCAATCTGCAACAGGGACAACAAAACTTGTGAACCTAGAGAGTAACATTGAATCATTGGGAGTGAAGCTAACAGAGAAAGATTTCAAAGAAATTGGAGATGCTGTGCCAGTTGATGAAGTTAGAGGTCAGAGAGATTTTGATGCTCTCACCAAATATATGTGGAAGTTTGCAGATACACCATCAAGCAATTGAAAGCCAATGTGTTTAGGCTTTGAAACTTTGTTAAACTTCTTGCATTTGAATCACTGCAGACTATTTTTTTTAGTTAGTGAAGCAATTCCAACACTTGACAACTTGATTATAGATGAGTTATGCTTATTTTAGCGAACATGGCTAAAGACAGAATAAACACTCCAAAAAGGAACACTTTTGCGGAGCAGTTGAGCCAGAAAAGCTTAACTGGAAAACACAGGCTTTAAGATCAAAGCAAGCCAAACAGATCCCCCCACTGTCACAGAATCTAAGTCCAGCAGCACCACAAGACTGACAAAATCATACCTGCAAAGGAATCAAACTCAGCTTTTAAGAAAGTTCAAAGCACTTAACAAGTAGCACTCTTAGTCTTTGTGCAACTAAACAATATAAATGAAGCTTGCAAGGTAGGCATATGGGATTTTAGTATCACTCTCTAATCTCCAAGGCTATGTTTGTGAATCGGTTTATGCAAATGGGGTTGGATTATTATAACTTAGCTCACGTTTGGCCCACTGATTATAACAATCGGTAGGTTCGTTCGAACTCAAGTGGTGGTACCCCAAACACATGGAAGAGTCATGAAACTGCTTCGTCACCATAAAACTAAAAGAGTTAATAATCTCTAGCCCTCAAAACTATAGGGAAGACTATAATTGGCATCAATAGAGAACAGTATTCTTAAGAAAAATGATTGAAATGTAGCAGGCTTTCCTGGTAAGGTACAACACACTTAATAGTATTATTGAACACAAGTATAGGATCTTGTAGAACAAAAATTAAACAAATGTGATTCAAATGACTAAATAAACTGGTTGTCTTCTATTACACAAATTTAAAATTCAAGATCCTGCATCTTAGAACTTTGCTTAGAGAGAAATTTTAAACCATTTTCAACCGCAGTTAAAGATAAGCCAGTACCCAACTATACACATTCTGAGTCAAACCCCATACAAATGCATGTTATTATGATAATATCATGAAATTGAGTTCCAAGAGTTATTATAGTTAAGAATTTGTATACCCACCCATAATCCAACTAGTGGCCTAAAAAAATATTGTTTTTTTTTCCTTATTTATTTTCTTTCTTTCTTTCTTTTCTCTTTTTTTTTTTTTTTTTTTTTTGAAGAAACACAACTTAGATTATTGCTACTTCAAAACATGTATCAAAACATCTCCACTCCCCCGCTATTGTTGAATTCAAAAAGTATATTATATAGAGATATATATATATATATATTAAAACATCCCTCTCTATCTTCTTCTCTGTCTGGGATAAAAAAAATATAAGAACTGTTAAAACTTGAGATCTAAGTTGCTATTCTACAGAAGTACGATTTAAAAATGTGTGGCTAAGCTACGCTCAACAAGATCAAACGGTAACAAACCCGTCAAGGAAGAGCTAGAGGGTTGAGGAAGATTGAAAATAAGCATTGGTTATGTGAGGTTAGATGGCAAATGCTAGCAACTAATTGGTATAGAGGGAAACAGAGAGCGACACAAAAGATAGCATACATTTTTATACATAATGCATGAGAACTGGAAGTCCCCCAACAGTGCATCGTCATCTCAACCGGACTGTAGAAACATGAACAAATTCCTATTTATCCTAGCAACATCGCGATGTCGCAACGAGTTACAAAATTGATCAGCTGAGTGAGATACTCATACCATTCGGAAAGACACCTCTCCCATGCAAGATCTCCAAAAATGACTGGTAAGTGAAGGCCTACATAATGATCTTAACGCAAACAAACCGCGCAACAGACAACCCTTTCTTGACTTTGCTCCTCTTCTTCTCTATGTTCTAGTCATTCACAAAGATGATATCAGAAGTAGCATGCCATCATTGACACTGTCGAATTCAGCACTCTTGAATATCTGCAGAAAAGCAGCTCCCAAGCTGAGAATTCAAACAACTCTATACCACAAACCTGACTAACCATAAGACAAATCTTAAAGCCATGATTGATAACCATTTGTTTTTCGAAAATTAAACATATAAATACTACATCCCACTCATATATTTTCTTTTATTTTTTTAATACAATAAGAAGATTGGAGGACTCGAGGCCACATACCTTGTGGTTGTTGATAAATCAAGATGTCAATTGACTTATGTTCACTTTGGCTATAAATTTCCTTTTTGTTTTTTTTTTTTTTTTGATATATGTGACTGTTCGGGCTAGCTTGCACGCACCTCGACTAAGGTCACGTCCGCCAGAGCGTACAACATTTGGATGTCAAGGAAACCCGTAGGAAATTAATTCCTAGGTAAGTGGCCACCATGGATTGAACCCATTAACTTGTGCACCCCAGGGCTCTCTTTGATCACTGGGCCACTCCATGGTGATTACCTTATTTTATTATCTTTTACGTAAGTTTTCCCCATTTTTTTTCTTTTTAAATAATTTGGTTAAGATTTCTAATGTTTCCTTAGAAGAGATAAACACCATAGTTGTGATTTGTGAAATTAGGAAGAAAAAAAACAAAAAAAATCATATGATCAAACATTTTTTTTATATTCGTGAGTTTTTTTTTTTTAATTCGTGAGTGTCTAGACTAACTTATGTGCATCTTAATTATTCACACAAGACATCATCTGCCCCTACAACATTTGATGTCAAGGAAACCCGTAAAAAAATAATCCTAAGTAGATGTTTACGATTATGAATTGAACCTATAACCCTTAAGTATCTTGACAACCTAACTTTTAACCAATTCCTGTATCAGCAAATGGCACCTAAAACTGATATCAAGTTCCTTGATCACATTTAGAAAAGAAGGCCTTTTTGGAGCTAGTAACTAACAACACCCAAAAGCATAAATTTAATTACTTTGTGCCAATTTAAGCATAGTTCAATAGGTTAACATATACCCTTGGCCAAAAGATCAGAATTTCAAATCTCCTCTCCCACATCCCACGTAACCATCATAGATTCGCCTAATAGTCAAATAAGGTGGTGACTGGTGAGAGGTCAAAGCACAGAGAGAACTTGCGTAAATCCATAAAAGATTTCAATGGAATATTTGACTCTACAGAAACTACGGGTAACTTTATAGACATCTTAGTTGAGAAAGTGATTTGAATTAACAGTTTTAATAAGTAATGAAAATGCATATACATGACTGTAAAAAGTCAGCAGCTAAAATTAAAAAAATAAAAATAATAATAATAAAATAAATAGAGGTTCCATAGCTCTACCTTTGACATTAAGGTCGACAGGAAAATAAGCAAGTTCTGGCTGATTGTCAGCTGTTCCAACGAAGTCTTTTGGTACTCCAGTTGGGGATAAAGAGCTTGACACAATCTGAACTAAATTCTTGTTGGATAAATGCGTCCTCATTTGATGGTTCATATACCCCTCCAGGCTGGAAGAAGATAATCCTGTAATTTTCTTGTTCTTCAACCTTTCCCTGACAGAAATTAAACCACAAAATTGGGAGGGAAATGAACAAAATGAGATTGGAAACCCCCAAGCTTATCTACCATGCAAAATTTCAGCTTCATCGGCTTATAACTGAAAAACAAACTTAGTCAAATGTACCTGTCTTTTCTCTTTTCACGGTATCTCTGCAATGAGACTTTTCGACTTGTCTGGCCCTCAATATCTAATATGAAAATCCACGATATTTTATGAAAAAATATTATCAATTGTTTGGAGTTAATAATTACTTGGGAAAGAAACATTATGGAGAGTGGTCCGATTAAGGAAACTCGCAAGGTGAATATAACAATTCATGTCTGGTAGACAGTACCAGAAAAAACAGGAACTTTCACAGAAGGGAGTTATAAGTTATCATATCACCTACCATTGACAATGACTTTCTAGTTGTTACATACATTATAATGCAGCCCTCAAGGCAAGAACAATATCAGGATAGAAATTGATTTATCGAGGAAAGAAAGTAGATGGGTTACGAATTCAAAGCTTGAAGTTGAATATTCAATACAAATTATCACAACAGATTTTATCCAAGTGCAAAAAAGAAGATTTCAAATTGCTGGGAATAGAATACAAAGTTGTATGTCTCTTGCAAACGTGAGAAATGCAGAGTTTTTTTTTTTCACAATGCAATTAATAAAACTGCAAGCAAACAGAATGCTTACCAGAATCACGAGTGTTGGTTCCTGTTACATGCTGCTGCAGAGGGTACTCAACCATCTTCTCTGTCAAGTCAAAATACAATATCTCAGTTCTCACTTAACTAGCTAAAGACAGTTACTAAACTTTATTACAAGGACATTTGAGTTAGATTTCAGACCCATAGTTGCTAAACTGCCCGCCAGAGTTACAGTACATTCAAAAGGTGCCAAGTCAAATTGGAATTGAAGCTATGATAGTTTTCAAAGCACCAGAAGTCTTTTGCGACAAAATTTCTACAAGCAATCACTCACCTGTATGCATACTTCGAAAAATAGTAGTACTAGGAGAAAAAAAGTCATCTCTTTCATTGACAGTCTGCAAAAGATGTGGTGGTGACCGGCCTGCAGCAGTTCCGCCCAAGGAGTGATTCTGAGGGAAATGAATTGGACTAGCTGCAAGATGCATGATTGCCCATGCCTGCAAAAATTCCATAAATGACTACAACATGTTGAAAGAGAGAGGGAAAGAGATCACGTCCATCACAAATATTCTTCAAGAATCCAAAAAAGAGATAGCATCTAACCTTATCTGATGGAACCCCATCATACACATTCACCTTGCCACAATAGAAAATTGTCATTTGGTCATTCACTCCATTTGTATCGCATTGATCCCTACCAACCATTCAAATATTTTCCATCTCTTTTCAGATAGTACGAACTTTATTGAAGAAATAAAAAGAGGAAATCACATCAAGCCTGTATAACCTTTAACAAAGCTAAATTCCAGAACAGTTTTCATAAATGTCAAAATCAGAGCCACTGAGACTTGGGTGACTGATCAAGTTTCATCCACATCCAGTTTTTAAAATATTAAAAAAAAAAAAAAAAAACTTTTTCCATTTTCCATCAGATCAAATTACATAGCAGGAATTAACAATTAGGTCGTCAGGTTGCAGCTCAAGTACTTAAAGAATGAACACATCAAGTGTTGCAAATGAAGTTAACTAAGTAGGACATTGATTTAAGAAAGAATGCAAGAAGTGACCATAATCTTATACACATGTTTGCAATTTAAAATATCTGACCAAATCTATAGGTTCACAAGATAATAACCTTCACATGACAGTTTGAGATATTTCTTTTCAGCAACTTTTGTATGACCAGCAGATAAATTTATTACATATATTTGCAATAATAACCTTCACAATTTCCGATGCAGTTGATTGTCGAGTTAATTCATAGAAAATAATTTTTTAGATAGGTGATCATCATTGATGGAACACATTCCTATAGACCACCTCATGATTCTCAATGCTCTTATTTAAAAACTAGGTCAACACATAATGGTTACCAGCAGATAATAGAATTAAGATCATATACTACTGCATTGCTTCATTTACTGCTTATTCTCCATACTTTTTTTTTTTTGAAAACCGGGATTGCTCCACTATACAAGGAGTAACCACGCTCGTCCTAAGGTCAAGCTTCGGGAGACATTAAAGGAATGGAGACATGGAATGTGTCTACAAATTAATGTCACAAGTGAGTCTCGAAGTTGGGACTTTGCAAGGAGCACACTTTCAAAACTCAAACCTTCAACCTCTTCGCTACCCCTTGAGGACTATTCTCCATACATTTTAATTCTTGAAATATAAGCCATGCCTGGTGTTTAGGGTTTAGGGTAATAAATGTCAAAACTTGCAAGGTAAAATAAGAAACACAAGGCAAAATACATCGGCTTCCAGTCCAGACAGAAATTCATAGACATATATGATCCAAAAATCCTACATCAGGGGGAAAAAGTAGCGGGAAGTCAAAGATATTCAAGGATAGACCTGGGACTGGTGACCTTGTTGTCTGGTTCAGCTGGTGGATCCTCGGGAGTAGATTTTGCAGTCTCTACATTGCTATACGCAGATTCATCAACTGACAGCGTAACCTGAGCATCATCACTCGGTTCTTTAGGCGAATCGTCTTGATTAGAATTCACCTACACATACATCACCGAATAAAATCAATAATAACTTTAAAAAACATTCACAAATATGCCCAGAAAGGAAAAAAGGTTGATCAGAGAAAACCCTCCATTTAGTCAACATTATCAAACACCACAGCTTTGTACTTAACAACCAAACAGAGGGTTGCGTGAGAAAAAAAACCCTATAAGCAGAATTACTAAAAACAAAACTCACCCGAGGCGAAACGATGGCCTTTCTGAGAGCAGTGGCGCCGGAATCATCACAAGGTTCAAGCAATGCTTTGAGAGAAATAACCTGCTGGATCGCCTGCGATTTGTTCCACGATGGCCGCCGCATTCCTGACCCAACACGTGTAATCACACAAATAAACAAAACTAAAATAAAATCGTAATCATTCCTTCGAACCCGCTAATTAACAAAACAAAGAAAAAGAGGAAAGAGAATGCAAGCTTCCGTGATTTGGGGGCGCCGGAAAAATGAAGGGAAGAAAGGGACAAAAATGGAAAGTGAAGAAACGAAGAAGAAAGGGGAAAAAACCTTTTTCTTTTAGGTACTTGCGACAATCCTCTCGAGTGAGCTGCAAAATGTCATCCTCAGTCAACTGATTGAGGGGTTTGTTGAGAATCGACCGGAACGTGGCCGTGCCAGCACTCATTGCCGCAGATTCCCAAAAACGAACTGGCCGGCGCTCAGCCCTAAAACCTGCAATCAAGGCAGTACACAGACGGAATATTTGGCGGCGACGGTCATCGGAAAGTGGCCACCGGGAATTTGAAGGCGGAGAGAGGGAATTGGAGAAGAGGGGGGTGGCTGTGAACTTTGATTAAAGGGCGTCTCTTCGGTATGGAAGGTAGAAAATGTTTTTTTTTCCTTTAAAATTTATTTTTTTTTTTAATTTGAAGTAACTGCAGTTCTCCCTATACTGCCACGTAAGTGTGTTTGAATTAATTTTTTATTATTGTCATTAATAAGAATGATTACAATATAAAACAAAGAATGTTTCAAAAATATAACTAAAATATTCATCTTAATTAATATCTATGAATCAAGAATTAAGAGTTTTTATTTTCATTTTAAAATACTATTGAATTTAAAAAAATTAAAAAAGAAAAAAGAAAATAGATAGCTAAGTTGCCTAAAAAAGCCAAAACATACCAGTCCCATGCATTTGAGGAGCGGCGAGCGAGCTTACATGTGGTCATTCTTTGTTGATTTACATGTTTAGCTCTGTTTAAAAAAAAAACTTGATTATAATTTTGTTAAAAATAAATAAATAAATAAAAGGAAATCTCTCACTGTATTCCAATCATATTTGGTTAAGAACTATTTTTTTACCCTCCAAATGTTGTTCAAACAGAATCATTTGTAGGTTGAGTGATTAATTTGGGTAAAATTATATGACTAAAAGGGTGTGGCTCGTCGATTTCATTATTTAGTAATCAATTCAACATTATGCTATGGGTTTAATTCAGATAATCAATATTTTACTCTCATTTATGAGAGCAGTTATACTTTTCATGTAGAGTTTATGGTCTACCTTTTCCAATTTGTAGTCAAAAAAATAATCTATCGAAGATTGATTCCAATTATTTTTATTTTTGCTAATTACAAATAAATAAATAAGAAACATAAATATTATCAAGCAGATTCATGAGATTTTCTCTTCGTTCCTTTGCTTAATTCAGTTTCTAATTCCAATTATTTCTTCATAAACTTTTGTTTTCTACAGTCTATTGAAGACTGATCCAAATTCTACATATTTACACCATCTATACAATGATTTAGGACACTTTTGTCTAAGATTGGTATAGAATAATCTATAACATGCACTTTGTTGTAAGTGAAGTTGTGACAAAATTATAAATGCATGATTGAACTGATTACCAAGACATAATATACATAATTTAGGACCATAAGATAATGTCATTTGGAATTAGATGGATGTTATATGAAAAATAATTTGTCTTCTTTTCTTAATTATTGGTTTGTTTCATTTGTGTTTAAAGATTGAAATTTGAGGTAAACCAATTTTTTTACTTACAGGAAAGCCAAGTAGTTTTATAGGACTAATTGCTTCATGTAAATATTAAACTAAGTAATGAATACATGCCAAAATGAGCAAAATTAGAAGTGATTGATTGCAATTAATTATAAACTTCCATCACTATCCATGATTCATTTCAATTAGGGTTGTTGATTGAAATTTATAATATACTACATTATTTTCAATACATTTAAGTCTATTTATCAAAGTCAAATTAGTGTATTCATCCTTTATCACTTATTAACTTTAATCAATAGACTTTTGTTTCAACCATATCATTAATAGATTTCAATCATTAATTAGATTCCAATTAGTGATATTGATAAAAGTCTTTCCATGTAAAAGAAATTGTCTGGTAATTTATTTTCTAACAACAAAAATCCTAAACTAATTTAAAAATTGATATACAAACCAATGGGTAGATTTCAACCAATTTGTCTAAGTAAATTGAAGACTCTCAATAAAATAGTTAAGTTGTTGATTGTTTTGTACACTACAAACTTTAGTCATTGATTGAAGTATATTGATTGAAATTGGCTAGTGACACTAATTCAAATTAAGATTGTTCTTAATAAATATCAATTTAGAGGTGATTGGATCTTGGGTTGATGAGCCGAGAGGAGAGATAGTGAAGTGATTTGGCATATATACTTGTTTGATGATTGATGTTTTAGTGATGAGAGTTCGAAAAAAACTTTTCTAAATTTGTGTTTAGGAGAGAAGATATTTCTTTTATATGAAATTTAATATAAAAATTTGATTTGATATTTGATGAGATGTTAGAGAGAAGTTGAAGAGAGGTTACGGAGAAGTCGGAGAGATATTGTGATGTATTCAAAACAAACAAGAAGTTCATTTTCTATCATTTTTGTCCTTCTCCCCTCCAAGCCCAATCACTCTCCAAACTTAGAGTGTTTTTTTTTTTTTTTTTTTTTGTAATTTCGAAAGGCTCGTTAATTTTTTTTTTTATTGTTATTATATTTATAACTGAATTTGGATTAAGAGTTCGGAAGGTTTGTAGAGGAGTTATAAACTCAATGGAGGTGTTTGTGCTAGATTCTATGGAAGAGTTATTTTGAGTGTTTAGTAATAGCTCGTTTGTTTGAAGGTTTTGATAGAGTGTTAATTTTAGTTTGGATGAAGAGTGTTTATGGAGAAGTTATAAAAATTGTTTGCTGTTTTTTTTTTTTTGTATGATATGACATTTATGAATATATCTAATTAATTTTTTTTTAATTTTTGGTTATTTCAAATTTTATTAATATTGAAGATTTTTTGTATTTCTTGTTCAAGAAAGGAAATAAAAGACAATATGAATTAATAAATACTTTAAAATAATTAATAAATAAAAATATGTATTACTTCAATTTGAATTTAATTTATAAAACATATTTTTAAAATACGAAATTAATTATGAAATTAACGTTAATTTCATATTACGAAATATATTTATAAAATGTAAATTGTATTATAGAATTATCATTAATTAAAAATTACAAAATATTGTTTTTAATTTAAAATTAATTTTTCAAAATATGTTATTAGATGAATGAGAATGAAGTGGAAAATTAAATATACTAAAATAAGAAAAATATTATGAAAAATGAATAAAATTAATTGGCAGAAGAAATTCAAATTCATTATATATATATATATATATAGTTTACAAATTTATTCACGATTTTTATTAAAATATAAATTAATTTTGATAATATAAATTAATAAATATTTAAATTTTATTAGATAATCGAAAATAAAGATATGAAATTTACTTTAATTTAATTTCGAAACATATTTATAAAATGTGAATAGTATTATGAATAATCATTAATTTAAAATTGCAAAACATTTTTCTAATTAAAACCTATTTTACAAACAAAAACAAAAACATAAATCGTTTTATAATCATTTGTTCATTTAAATCAAGAAATTGATTGTAAAAATTATCATCAAATATGAAATAAATTATCAAATTACCATGAAATTTAATTTTATAAAACATATTTTTAAAATATGAAAGTACTTATAAAATTATAGTTAGTTTAAAATAAAAAATAAAATATTAAATTGAAAGATTTATTTCTAAAATATGATAGGAGATAAATGAGAGAATAAAAAAAAATTATATATACATAAATGTATACATAATAAAAAATTGTTAAATCAAATTAAAAAAAATGTGATTCAGATTTAAATTAATAATAATAAAATAAATTACGTCGCGTGACGCTTTCCTATACCATTGTGAATAAATGCTCGCTTTCGACCGTTTGTAAAAAAAATTCATATCGTTTTTTTTTTTTTTTTTTTGTTCACAAGAAAATGGTTCACCTATTTCAATCACAAATAACTTATCAATTTAAATGAGAGGTTTTTACCATAGTAATCTATAACCAATCATTTCACACGAATTTATGTCACCAATATTTGTAATAATTTTATACAAATAAGAATCTTTGTCACAATCACTTATAATCAAACATTTTGTAATATTTGAAAATTTTTGTAACTGTTTGTCTCATTTTTTAGGAAGTGTTTGTTTGTAAAATTGCGGAGTAATTATTTTGAGTGATTAAAAATGAGAAAAATATTTTCAATGATTTAAAAAAAGTAATTGTTGTAGTAATTCGAATGAGATTTTTAAAGAGTGATTATAAAAGTTCATTTTTAGTAGTTTTATAAAAATTTCAAACAAACACCTCCTAAATCTTGGACTCAAACACACCCAATTGTTTTTTTTTTTTTTTTTTATTACTTGGAGTTTATTTATTTATTTTGTTTGAAAAAATTCAAATGCCTGTAGAAAAATGACTTGTCTTTTAGCACATTTGCAATGTTGTAAATAGTTCTGAAGGGAGAATGGTTCAATAATGGTGTAGTGGTGTGGGTGAGGAGAGTAGGGTCATTTGGATTCAGATGTTTGTCTGCCCCCCTTCTCTCCTCCCCTATTCCTCAACAGTTTTCTGCAAATTCCGCTTTTTATTCCCAAAACACCCTCACTTTCTCTAAATATACCATTTTGCCACTGCCTTATTCCTCTCCTCTCTAATCCTTTTTCATGCCATACCCCTCATATTTTCTTTATTTACATCTCCGGCCACCACCCCCATTCATTCAATAATCATTCATTCCCATTCAAATTCAAGATTACATGCTCCCCAAAAAGAGTTATTTCCTTTTGTTTAAAATGTATATTTTAATTTCTTTGAAAAAGAAAATGTATACTTTTATTTCTTTGAAAAATAAATGTATACTTTAATTCCTTAGCTATTTTTAGGTTATGGTAAATAATAATAAATTGGGTCAAGTTGAAATATAAAATTAGAATTAAATATTAAAAAAACTCTCAAAATATTTATATATATAATCATTATGTGTTCAATAAATTATTTAATACAATTAAGTACAAATAATGATGGAGACACAAATCTTATAGAGAAGGTACAACTACTCTCGAATAAATGAGAGTAAAATATCAATTTTCAAAATTAAATATGAAACGTGGGGTTGAACTTGATTAAATCAAACAATGAAACACAATTTTACAATTTACCGTAGAATTGTTAGTTGATTCTTAGGTAGGACATTTTGTAGTAAGCTAAAAAGTTGTATCCAAGGAAGATATTCGGGCCACCATTAGGCTGTCCTCACATTCAAACAAATTCAAATTCCGAACAAGCCCCCACTCTTTCAATATACAAATATATAATTATGTTTATTTCTTTAACCCCATCTTTGACTCTAAAACAATGGAAATAAAATGAATTTTTTATAAGCATTCAGATATGACACCTCTCTGTTTTTTCTCCTTTTCTGTTTCGATTTTATGACCTTACTTCACTTCATTTCCTCTCCCATTTCTGGCCGGCGATGGCCGTAGTCCTCCCCCGCCACCACAACCACCGCCGTCTCAGCCGCCTTTGCCCCACCTTTGTTCTTCTCGCCGCCCTTCTCCTCCTCCTCGCCTCCGCCATTGCCGCCCGCCCCACCCGCAACAGTAAGTTAACAAAAAAGGAATAATCGTTTTCCTATTCTTTCTACTCAACCCCATCTCTCAATTTCTCTAACTTACCCAGATTTCCTGTTTCTTTTTGTGGGGTTGTTTTGGAAAAACAGAGTTGCCGCCGGCCGTAGCAGAGCAACGAGTTGTGACACGGCGGAGACTCGGAGGTCCAGGGTCGTCGCCGCCGACTTGTAGATCGAAGTGCGGCAGATGCTCGCCGTGCACGGCGGTGCACGTGCCAATTCAGCCGGGGCTGAGTTTTCCGTTGGAATATTACCCTGAAGCTTGGCGGTGCAAATGCGGCAACTTGTTTTTTATGCCATGAAATTTAGTGAATCTCTGTGACATTAAAAACTACTTTTTTTTTTTTTCTTTTTTTTTCTCTCTCGTTCTTTCTTCATCTTCCTCTTTGTCAAATATAATCCATTTGATTTGTATGCCACTCGTAGTCATTTCAATGGAGGTTTTAGCATCTTTTTTGTTTTTTGGTTCAGTGTTTATATGGTACAGAATTATCGAAACTCGAATTTTTCCCCATTGATTATTGTCTAGCTACGTTGGGAAAGAAATTTAATTAACATAGAAAATACAATAATTTCTTCGAATTAATTTTAGATTAAAAAACCAATTTTGACTTGTCAGTACAATTCCCCCACCCTTTTTTTTTCTTATAATGTTTTTTATTTCTTGAAGTTTGTCCTAAATCTCTTGTCTATAGTGAAAAGAAATTATTTCAATCAAATCTCTATAATCGAGGAGACGCTTTAATTTACTATTTTAAAACATATACAAGCGAAGAAGAGTTTATTCTAATTTTAAATATATAGTGTGTGCATATTGATCTAAGAAAAAAATAAATAAGTTGTTAGTAATTGGGAGGCAAGTTTTTGGTTAACAGAAAAAAAAAGAAGAAAAATATAAGAAAAGGGGTGATTTTGAAAAGGAAATTGAGGAAGGAATTGCATGTGAATGGTGGGAATAATAATAGTTTAGCACATTCTTATAATTAGGGTTGGAAGAGATAAGTGGGCAAAAAGAGGAGAAAAAGGAAAGCAAGTCAAATTAAAGTAATAAATGAGTGAGATATTTAGGGAATAAAGTAGACTTAAGAGAAAAATGTTACACTTTACTTTTTATATATATAGGGTGAGAAATCAAAATTTGAAAGTAATTAATTGGATTCAAACACAGTAAGTACTCAAATGAAAAATTCCAAAAGCATTATTCAAACTTGAAGCCAAATTATTTCAGGGGTTTCGCTCTACAAAAATTGGAGGATGATTCTGCCTTCATGAATCGGTGGAATTGTTAACAGTAGATCGGACGTGAGTTGCTATGAGGAAGGCAAATTGAAAAATTTTAAAAGAGTACACATAAATCTACTCATGCTTATCACCCTCTTTCACGTGGTTTATTTGTTTATTTATTTAGCTTCAAAAGTGAATCAAATTCAACCTCTTTCAGGTGGTTTATCTTTTCCACTTACTGATTTTGACAGTAAAAGATCATCAATAACCAAATATCAAATCATTAATGGCTCCTCATCATATATGTACAGTAATTTGAGAGTCCAAAATTGGAATCTATAATCTTATATTTTAAGTGTTATTGAATTCACACTAAACTATTCTTAATTACTCATCAAATATTCTCAAAACAAATATAGTTCAACAACTATTAGTGAAACATTAGTATCCTCTCGATCAGCGATTCAAGCCCTTTGTATTGCCCTCTACGTAAGTTTTGTGGTCCTCCACTTTATCCATAACAACTTTTTATTATATTCATAACTATTTTTCACTAACGTCGTTATTTTATTTTCTTCATTACTATTATCTTCACCTCAAACACAATTAATCATTCT
>JBBMEG010000020.1:3867629-3878699 GCA_037832605.1 Cyclanthera cordifolia | reverse complement strand
CTTATGGAGTTGGTTAGTTTTGCACAGCAACCGATGATTGAATTTTGGGGTTATGAAAGAATAGAAAAGAGAATGAGATGAGATATTTTTTAAAAAATTCAAATCAAAACTTATCTAATTTTCAACTATTTTTTCTAATTTTTTATGATTTCAAAACTAAAGATAAGAGTGCTATAAAATGGAGATAAGAAATTCAATGTTTTAAAAAATAGGAATTTAATCATAAATATTTAAATTAAAAGATATATAAACATAAATATTTGTATATATATGGTTTGGTTAAAATTGTCATATTCACTCAAATCTAATATAAATTATAAAAAGTTCAACAAAAAAAAAACATAGTTTAATATTACTAATGTTTTTTTTTTTTTGAATTTGTGAGAAATAATTTAAATTTATCATTTTCATCTCTAGTTAGTCAATTAACAAAATTTTGAAATTGTATTAATTTTAAAGATCATAATTAAAAAAAAAGTGATTATAATTTATTTTATTTTTTAAAAAACTCCTCACCACATCATTGGAAATAAGGTTTCCAAACAAATAATGAAAATAAAATCCAAATATACAATGGTTGAAATATATATATATATATATATATATATGATATGATATACATCCTTGGTGAACAATAATCTCCAAACAATATTTTTGAACATCCACTCCTCAACACACAAATCATATCACTTCAATTATCCTTCTTCTTCAACTTCCTCAGATGGACTCTAAAATCCAATCATCCCTAAGAATTCACATTAGTCTTTAGGAAAAAAAAAACACACACACACATGTTTTAACCACTCAATTATGTTTAAATTGATAGTAATTAAAATGTATTACACGTTTTATTAAAACCTTCGTATCCAAATTACCCTTGAAGGATTTTAAATATGTGTTAAATGATTACAGAGCAAACATCAAGACAATGATTACCCAACATAAGCAAAAACCTTAAACAATGGATCATGGCCTAATTAAAACAATTAACAAATTAAAAAAATGAATATAAAAAGGCATCTACCTATTATCTTCATTGTAGTGGGGATTTATATTATTATATTTTTTTCTTTACTGCCTCAGTCCAACAAACTGCTTAAAAAAAGAATCCAACACATTTAAAAGAACCTAAAACTGGAGCCACATGGTGTCTTTGATTCAATTTGGCTTTTACTTTAACCATTCAAATTCAACCAAAAACAAAATAAAAGGGTCCCCTGTTTATATTCATATCATTAAAAGAGAGACCCCATTTGGATAACCTTTACCTTTTTTTTACCTTTAATCTAAAATTCTTTATACAAAAGAAACACCCCCAAAAAACTAAAAACAAAAAAAAAAAACAGAAATTTAAACACCATCTTGATCTCTCTTCCCCTTCCTTAATGTATACATCAGTTTCAACCCACAACCCTCCCTACTCTCTTCTCTGCAGCAACAATGAGAAGCCGAGACACGCCTAGAGTCCAAATGTCATATTCCCGTGCATTCTTGCATTCGAATTCGACCACACCGCGGAGGACGGTTTTCAGACCGAAGTAGCGACGGTGCTCTCCGCCCTCCAGCAGGTGGCGTCCGGACCAGGCAGGCATGTTTTTTATCACTTCTAAAACAACATCTGAAAGAGGTGAAAAACAAAACAAAAAAAAAAAAGTAGGGTTAAAGAGATTTTAAAGAGGCCCACCTCTATGAATTTTCTTTATTCTTGGGTTTGCTTTATAGTGTCACATTATGTAATAAACTTTCACCAATCCCCAAATGGAGGAAGACCCACATCCAATTCTGTTCAAAATTATCAGAGAAAGACAAAAGGATTCTAACTTACTCTTTTTCTTTTTTGTGAAGGTCCCAGCAACGTGCTTGCTCTTCATCTTCAACACAACCTGCACATAAACAAGTTCATTAAAGCTGAACAAGATGAAATTTCAAAGTGAATAAAGTTGGTAGATCCGTTGCTTCTCTGCTATACTTTATATCCACGACAGGATTCACAATCCCAAAATGATAAAGCCAAACGTTAATGCCGAATGATTTAACAGTTCAAATTTCAGATTAGAAAACTTAAACCAATTGACATCTGTTTGAAGCTTCTTACCTGATTCATTCTGTTGATGTATACAGAAACTATTTTCCAGTGCAGATCCCCTGTATATGAACAATTAAAGTTAAAGTACTTGAGTCGACTTAACTTTGATCAGATCAAACACATCAAAATGTAACCCGTGAAACCGAGCAAAGGAACTATTTGTACCTTTGCGTGTGCGTTTCAGAAGCTCGCAGCCTCGAGTGAGAAACTCCCGGCTGCAGATGCCTAAGAAATTTTCCTCAGGGACAAGTTCACCACTGAAACTACTGTTGGAATTGCCGTTGCTGGCATTCTCAGCAACAACTCCCATTCCTTTATCCACTGGAATCACTGCTGCTATGTTCCACACTTCCTTCAACGCCCTCGCCTTCAATGTTGCCGCCCCGCGTAAAGCTGAATCAAAACAAGGATTTTCATGTCATCAAAATGTCTAAATCAAAAACCACAAGGAAATGCTCAGCTATTCCACATACCAGTGGCTGCAGCAGCGGTTAACGTCATGATATCACCTGCAGACTTGACATTAACTGCATTACTCAAGACCGATGCGAGGTGATCACGTTCAGCACCCATCGCTTCAGCAGCCTCGACACATTGAGCAGCGACCAACGTTGCAGCAGAGGCAACAGCCATATCAGCCTTGGCCTTATGTTCATCTTTGCTAGATCCAGAAGAAGAGGCAGTGGCAGCAGCAATAGCAGCAATGGCTGCAGCCACACCAGCAACAGAAATAGCAGCATGAAGCTGAGCATTCTGAGCTCGTGTCTCTTCCTTCTTCTTCTCTTTCCTGTCCTTAAGCCATCTCCCAACAGTCTTTCCACCGCCGGCAGTGGCGGCTCCGCCAGCGGGAGTGAATCGGTACTGGTTGTTGAGAGGGATGTTTGAGCGGCCACACTGCAGAGATAAATTACAGGTGGGACATCATTCGAAATGGATCACAAGAACTACTTAGATATATGTCAATTTAAGGTAAATAACGAAGAATTGACAAGCCTCCAACATCCCATGCTGCTGGTGCTTACTCTATAACACCGCACCCACCAAATGGCCTTGGGTCCATACATTATTAAATGCCCCAAATTGAAGACAACCTTTCAAGAATTAAACTCGAATTAACAAAACCCACTTGCAGAAAATTAAAATAATCGAGCAATTCGCCGCCGGGAGTAAATTAGCAGAAACCCCATCAGAAACAGAGACCAAAAAAAAAAAAATCCACACCCAATTAGCAAAAACAGAGTAAAAGTGAGTTGTCTATCCCAGTGAGAGAGCGATTTAATTAAAGAATATCGATAACTGTGAAAGCTGATACACATTTGGTCTGAATCAGAAGGAGAAGTAGAACCCTATAATTAAACCAAAACAAAAGAAAGAAGAAGAGACAGCAGAGCCGGCATGGAGTATGGGTGTCAGAAATCGGCAGACCCGTCAATAAAAAAAACAAAACAGAGCCGGTGACCGGTAAACTAACCTTGACATCGTCGATCTCGGAGGGAGAAACAGGTGGGCTGTCTGTCAACGAACCACAACTTTGGGCTCCATTAAGAGGGCCACTGCTGTGAGACAATCTGCCAGAAGTCCGCGGCGAAACCTCTTGCTGCCATTGAAGTAAATAAACGAACAAATCATTAATGGGCGACAGCAGCATTAAGTGAATCAGAAATCGGAAACGTAAAATTCACGAAAAAGATAAATGCCAGCCGAACTTAGCCGGATACTGGAACGAATTGTCATTACAACTAATCTCGAAAACGCCATTTATGTCCTTGAAGGTCAATTTAGGGTTTAAGAAGAATAGCAACAAATGACCCAAATGCAAAATCAAAACCCCGAGGAACTGAATTCACTAGAAATGGATTGTTAAAGAAACAAACAAACAGGAATCAGCATAAAAAGGGAAGTGGGATGTACGCAGTGGGGAGACAAAAGGTGGGGGGAAAATAAGAAGAAATCAGAAGCATGTTTTTAATAGAAGATAAAGCCAGATAGAAAATGGGAGGTAGAAGAAAGAAGAAAGTATAACCAATTTCAATCCCTCCAAAACATAAAACAAAAAGAGAGCAAATCCCATAATTTGTCCACACATGCTCTGCAAAAACAAACACAAAAACAAAAACAAAAAAGAAAAACAACAAACTCTGCTCCACCAAACTTACCGACTGTGACATGATCCGTTCCATGACCATCTGCGAAGTTTCAGAGGAAGCAAACGAAAATGGGTTTCCAGTAAAAGTGGTTCCGTCGTCGAGTTCGCCGGTAAAATCCTCAAGAATGACGCCGGCGTGGGCAGTTGCGGCGGTGGAGGGATGTTTGGAAAGGGTGGAACGGGGAGGAGCGAGGACCTTGGAAACCTCGAGAGCAGAGACGCTCCAGGAGCGGGAGAGGAACTCCATGGGCTCTAAAGGGGTGTCCGGCGGGAGGTAGACGGCGGAGGAAAGAGGCGGCGGCTGGTCGAGTCGCCAAGGCTCGGTGGCTGTCTTGTCCATAATGGTAATCGGAAGGAGGAGAAGTGGGAGCGAGTGAATCGGAGTGGCTATTCGAAAAGCAAGGATTAATAAGTAAAGATTGAGTTCCTGAGGGAAAAAAGAGCGTCGAACCTCAAAAAACGAAGGGGTTTAAACTCCGAATTTTGTTGAAGCTGGGTAAAAGTTAAATTTTTAAATAATTATTTTATATGTCAAAGTATATTAAATCTAATAATTTAAAATGTATAGTGGAGGATAACTAGAAAATACGTCAACCAATATTTATTTGAGCCACCAACATACCGGAGGATAATTAGGAGTGGATCATTTAGATCGTTCAAATTCATTATTCTCACTATTATATTTCACCCAAAAAAATAATAATAAATCTACCATTTTATTCTTGTTATTGTAAATTTTTATTTTCTTTTCCTAAATATTTTTCGGTTACGTCCAACTGATTATGTTTTTTATATAACAATTTTTTTTATTCAAACACAAATTATCATTCATTATTCTCGCAATCATCATTCTTAGTATAATTATTTTATTTTCTATGCACTCTTCGTTCTCATTTTTCTCATGATTCTCATTCACATTCTCTAAATATCTTTAGTTTCTTTTTCAAATTCAGAAAATTCAACAAATCATATATTTCATGATATGTGATGTGAAAAAAAAACAATAATATGGATACTCATGACACACGGAGGAATATAGTTTAACTATTCCTATTCTTACTACTCGATCATTTCAATTTACATCTTTGCAAAATTCACAATAAAGTCTTGCAAAAAAAGAGTTGGGATTCGATGTATGGAATTCATGGGATCGAGTTCTCGCAATAAAATATTCTTCAATTAACCCTTTTTTCTTATATTCAAAATTTTACAAATTTTATCGATCTTAATTCAATTATCTATGTTTTAGATAATTTTTTCAATATTAAGAGAAATATGTTTATTCATTTTTAATTAAATAGTTATTTAGCTTAAAAAAATATACATCTCATAAATATTTCTAAAATTTGGGGTATATAAATGTATTAACTACAATGTATCTATGTTTAGCTCATGTAATTCTTTCATTTTTTGTCTAATCCTCAATTGCCCATCATATTACGAACGAGTCATTCTAGGGTGGACATCTTTTAGAAATTAGTCATGATTATAATAAAAATAATTATTTAATAAATAAAAGTGGTTAAAAAAATGTGAAAAAATATATATTTTTATTCTCCACCATTTATCTTTTTGCATCAAACAACCCCTTCTTTTATTTTATTTTTATTTGTTGGTTAAGTTTCTAAACCACATGTGATTAAATTAGACACTTTATAAATTCATATTTTATCAAATTGAAGATATGGATTGGAAATTGAAGTGAAAATAAAGAACGTTGTAGAAATAAAATAGATAATAAATTATCACGTCACCTTACCTTAATTTTGTTGAAGTGAAAATAAAGAAGCTTGTTGAACTTAGATAGATAATAAATTATGGTATCATATTACCTTAATATTGTTGAATTAAAAAGATTAAGCACTAAATTGGTAATGTAATAAATAGAGGGTCATTCTCAACTTTGGAAAATAAAAGTAAAAACAAAGGCCTCTTGAAAAATGGGATTGAGAAATTTTGTACGCATGTTTGTTTCTTCAACCTTCCAATCCAATTTTCAAAACAACGCTTTTTTACCGTCACTCTCTGCCAAAAAGGATTTCTTATAAATTTTCGCTAACCATTTCTCCACGCCCCCTTTTCACATTATTTATTTTTTTGAAAGAAAATTTGTCTACTTGTTCGTAAGTAAATAACCAATAATTTGTGCATCTTAATATAGAAGGGGTTTATAAATTTAAATGATGGATCAAATAAGTGAGCGTAGTAAATTTTACAATGGAAAAGAACTCCACTGCACATACACATTTACCTTACGTGACATCATCATAAGTCATGCATTTTCTTTTTAATTTTTTTTTTTTTTTTTTTTACAAATAAAATTAAAATTTACTATTTTACAAGTAAGATCAGATGTGGTTTTTACAGTTAATGCTTGAAAAGACAAGAGAGAGATAAAAGTGGTGGGATTTTATTTTCCAATGGTGAAAACAAAACAATTGTTTGGACAAAAACGGAAAACATACAGCTGAACTGAACAGAATCCGCTGAGCAGCCAAATACGTGCCGCCGATACGCGTGTTTACTACTTTTTCGATCATACGGTTCGACTACCATATTCTAGCTTCCACGTGTCAATTTCTCATTACCCGATCCCTTGATATTAAGTTTGGCCTTTAGACAAAGTGGATATTTCAGTTTTGGTTTAAGTAGAGATTAAAATTAAATTTTTAGAAATTTAAGAATCAAAATAAAATAAGTATAATATTTTATCATCAAAAATTAAATAAATTTTAAATCTGATATGTAAAATTAAAGTTTTGAAAGTCTAGTGATTAAAATAGAACACGAATAAAAATGTAGGGACCAAAATAAAATTTTTAAGTAATTTAAGCATAAAAAAAAGATTGGAAAGAATTTATTTTGTAAGGGCAGCATGAGATATTATAATACAATGCGAAAGCAATATTAAGTTAAAAATTGATGTATTATTGAAAGACACTATAGAGTGATAGTAAATTCATAGTGCAATAAAAAAGAATAAGCCTTATAATATTGGGATAGGATTAATGTTGATTGTCACAAATTTAATGATCCACTGTCACTTTCTCCAAATTTTGCCAAAAAGAAGCTCGTGGGTCTAACAACAAATATTGTACTGATTTTTTTATTTTTTTATTTTCACTCAATGATTATAGAGTAGGCTAGATCATTTTTATTTATTTATGGTTTGATTCTCAATCATATTTCATTTGATTTAAATTTGAAACTTCTTACTTTTGAAAAATTACAATAAAGAAAAAAACAAAAATATTGAATTTCCTTTTTCAACTAAATTCTTAGGTCTACTCTACTAAATCATTCAATGTGTGAATTGCTTGTAGTTTTCTATAGTCTCAAATTTACTTCCAATCAAGTATAGGTTCATTAAAGGAGGTTTGATATATTACTCTCCATGCTAAGCTTTTGGTAATATATTATAAAATATTTTCACATCGAAAAGTCAAAAAGGATTCGCAATGGTCCAAAAAAATTAAAATACTAAAAGAATTCATAAATTAAAAATTAAAACGAAATAGTGTATTCCAAATGCGGTAAAATATTTTATTTTTTATATCTCAAGTAATAATTCTTCTCAATGTTTTTTTTCCTTATCTCATTTCCTTATAATCAATTTGATTGACTAGTGCAAATAATAATTTTACCTCCTTTATCCAAAGTACAATCATTTTTCCCATTTCATTTGATCTCAAACAACATGTTACCCCCGTAATTGTTTAAAAATTCCCAAAACACCCTTCCTCATGATTTTCTCTTTAACGCATCATCATCGACATCCCTACCCCTCGATGAAAAAAAACAACCTATCTTTTAGAAAATAAAGTAATTTTTTAATTAAAAAAATCCCAATCTTTGTGTTGTCATTTTCACATAGGATGAATTTCACTTTTTTTTTTTTTTTTTCTCAATATTATGAAAAGAAATTAGTTGAATATATTATTTTGAAGTTTATTTCATTTTAATTTTCTGAATTTAAAAACAAAACAAACACTTAAAATTAGTTCTTATAATATTTCTCATTTTTCTATTAACTACTCTTTTAACTAGAGCTCAATAAAATTTGAAAATGTTTTAATTTTAATCAACTTTGATTAAAGTTGAT
Source organism: Cyclanthera cordifolia (assembly GCA_037832605.1). Classification (NCBI taxonomy): domain Eukaryota; kingdom Viridiplantae; phylum Streptophyta; class Magnoliopsida; order Cucurbitales; family Cucurbitaceae; genus Cyclanthera; species Cyclanthera cordifolia. The sequence goes on along the minus strand of JBBMEG010000020.1, from coordinate 3,870,365 downwards.
CTAAATTTGTGGCAAGGACATTTTATAAGTTTTCATTATTTTAAGTGTAATCTTTGAAAGTTTACAAATTTTAGGAGTAAATATGTACTAATTTCAAAGCATATAAATCAAAATAAATGTCTGTGAATGTTTCACGCAATTAATGGCTGCTAAAAATAAAATCATAGTGGCTAACTTGTATTTAAACATGATATCTAAACTAGTTATTGTAATAATTCAAAATGGTCACTTACTATTAATCACTTGCTTCTAAACAATTAAAATAGTTATTCATTTCAAATTATTCACTAAAAACGAGTAATTAACTGGGATCATTCGACAAATTTCATATCCAAACAACTTCCTTAACACCAAACAAAAAGTAATATTTTTTTGTTAAAGAATTTTTTTTTTTTTTCTGTAAAAAAATGGAGGAGACAGAGAGAAATGTGAACTGTATCCATCTGGAAAAAATAAATGAAATGAGGGCCCTTTTCCTTTTCTTTATGGATGAAAGAGCTCTCAATCATTCTCATATATGAATGCTTATAAGACTTGTGAGAGTTATTGTGATGATATATTTGGTCAGTTTCTTTCCACTAAATAATTATTTTTGGTATTATAATAATAATGTATTTCTCATCATTCTAAATAAATATAAGAATATGCATAATGAACCTCATCAATATTATTTTTTAATTCCTTTGTATCATTTTTCAAGTAATTTCAAATGCACAGAGTTGATTGTTTGTGTGCCTATGTGTGTTTATTAAAGCTTTCAAGTTTGCTATCACATTCAATTCAATTTCATTTTCTTTCATTGGTTGCCATTCATTTGAATGTAGTATTAATTTGAGGGTGAAATGTGTCCATTTGTGTCATAAATGAGGTAGATGTACATTCAAAATTAGGATAAATGGTTCTAAGTTTAGCCAAAATGTGTATATATCCCATCAACTAAACTAATTGCTAGACACAATCATGATGGTTGGTGGATTCAAACACATGACCTCATAGTCTTATTGATTCGAAAAAAAAATTAAAGAAACATATACCAAGATTATAAAATGTAGACATCAATTTCAAAACCATTTGGTTTTGGTTTTCGGCGCGTGTGGTCCACGTGCCAGAATAACCCGGCGTGTGGTCCCGCGCTTTTTTTTTTTGTGTATTTACTTTACTTTCAATATTTACAAATCATGTGTTTTTTTATAATATATCTTGTTATTTAAATAATATTTGTAATTATTTATATACATATATTATCATATATGTATTTGATTTTTTTTATTATTATTTGTTTAATCAATTATTTTACTTCGTTTCATAATAAAAAAAAAAGTTTCTTCTATTTACGTATTTATTTTTATATTATAGTCAATGAATTAAAAATAATATCGTTTTCTTTCCCACAAACACAATTAACATTCTCTTCGTAATAATTCTCTTAACAACAAACAGAATTAATTATTCTCCCCATAATCATTTAATTTCTCATTCTCCCCCAATTTTCATTGTTCACATGATTATTCTAATTTTTTTGCCCAAACACATTCTAAATATTGTCAATTAGAGTAGCTCAACTATATACTATTAAAAATCATAAGATCACGAATACAAATTCTAACTCACAACTATTTTAATCTCAAAAAAAAAAATAAAAAAATAGATGGATTAGTTCTTACCCATAGTCTGTATCAATATTATTTTTAAAACCTCCTACATTTATTTTTTTGAAAAAACTACGAACTAAATATATGATTAAAAATTTGAAGGAAATGTTCACGAATAATAAAAAAGAGAGATTTTATGGATGTCAAATTTTAGAAAAAATAATCAGTAGATATAATAGTTATAGAATTTTGATATTTATGAATCTCAAAATACAAAAAAAAAAAAAAACATTATAAATCTTCAATTAAAAAAAAAAATAATTTTAATCTCTAAAGTTTGAAGTTTGTTTAATAAGTCCCAAAATTATAAAAATGAAAACCTACAAAAATAATCAAATAAGTCCCAAAATTATAAAAATGAAAACCTACAAAAATAATCAAACTCGAGAAAATAATTATAAATATGATCACTATAAAAAATTTTTAACAAATATAATAATTATATTAATTAATATTATCACGTATTTTCTTATAATATAATAGTAATGAATATATATACAAAGATTCTAAAATTTGATTTCATCTATAATTATTTTGTGATAATAGTATATCTACCACAATTTCTCTAAAAAAATACAATTTTAGTCCATTAATTTTAAAATTTTCTATGTTTTGGTCTCAAACTTTTAAAAATCAAATTTGATCCCTGTTTTATTTTTTATTTTATTAACATTATTAAAACATTTGGATTACATTTAACTTTAAATTTAATATATAGATCAATATTAAGTTCTTTTAAAATTTAATATTAAAATTAAAATTTTAAAAGTTTAAATGGTTAAGATTTAGCCATTTCCCCAATTTTTGGTATACGAGATCGAATCAGGTGTGACCAATCTTGGTAGTCAATTGGCATAAAAGCGGTGAATTTTCCAATTTGCTTTTCGACCCTATAATTGTACGGTCAACACGTGTCTCTGCCGGTCAACAACTTTCAATCCCAACATTTTCTTTTTTGATAAAAATATTAGAGTTTAAATATTTAAATTAAATTTTCATTCTAAATATTTCAATTTTAAATATTATTAAAAATTAAATATAAATATTTTATTTTAAATATTTTTAAAAATTATTTAAAAAATAT
>JBBMEG010000020.1:3855501-3867529 GCA_037832605.1 Cyclanthera cordifolia | reverse complement strand
ATATTTATATATATTTTGTATGATTTTGAAATAAATAATTATTTTTTATTAGAATTCAAGATTTAAAAAAGTGATTATAATTACAAATTAAAAAAAAAATGACATTTTAAGTATTTTTTATGATGGATTAATAAATATTATTTTCTAAAGAAATTTAAAATCTACCAATAAACAGCATCTGCTGATTTGTGCTAAAAATATTTGTATAATTCTGCTGATTCTCAATCCTTCACGTGTCTATGCTCTTTTTCGTGGCTCCCACCGTCTCTCTTCCGCGAAAATCCCGTCAATTATTGTTTTATTAAATACAAATTTCTTCGTATTTTTATTAATTTACGTGTCTTTTTATCTAAATTTAGAAGTCATTTTATCTAAATTTTTAATATATTTTTATAATGTTATAATAAATAGCAATTATCATTATTCTTTATAATTTATTAAGAATAACTACTTTATACCTACTTTCAACAATTTCTTTTAATTTTTTTTTAATCAACCCGTACTTAGTTTGAAATATTGCTCATTTAAACTTTAACAAACTCAATTTTTATTAATTAAATAAATTTATTGTTTGATTTTAATAAAATTCAACACCAGCGTCAAGAATTTGTTACTAAAAATCAATACGACAATAAATTTATTTGAGAGTAGTCTAAAAAAAACATTTGATGCCAAAAAATAATACCTATAATTAATAGTACAATTTGTTTGACGAGAACGAATTTACCGGGAAAATATTAAAAATTAGGCACACCGGTGTGGTGTGAGTCACAATTACCTCTGATGTCTAAGTCACAGTGTATTTGACTCACATGACCTCTCAATCATTATCAACTGATCCAGTCGTCACTTGGACTTAATCAACTGTTGGTCTTCTTTGGACGACCCTAAACCCTAACAAATTTACTTTATAATTATTTTGTAAATATTTTTAATCTAAAACAATGTATTTTAAAAAATATATATGAATTTTTTTTTCATAATTCCATTACAATAAATTACAAAGATCATCATAATTTGTATTATAATACCTTTCATTTTAAATATCTTGAATTATAACCAAACATTCAATCGCGCGTTTTACCCTGCACACACACGTCATCATCTTCTACCTTTGGAAATCAAATCACGATCGAAAAAAGAAAAAAGAAAAGGAATAATATTCACAGGCTTTAACTTTAATCTTTTGGTATCATTCAAAAAAAAAAAGAAAAAAGAAGAAGGATCCTAATGAACCAGAAGAAGTGGCAGTTTCCTTCGTGGAAAGAAGAGAAAAGACAAATATACCCTCCCCCTTTCTCTTTGTAGACGCAGTGTTGAATTTTAGTGGTGGGACTGTTGGGAGCAGCGAGGAATGTTTATACTTCGTTCGTATGAAAACCCAACATGTTTTTATTATTTATTATTATTATTATTTATTTATTTGAAAAATGTTTTATGGAAGTTTGTGAGTGTCGATGCAATGTAATTATAATTCGTTTGATTAATATTCTAGCTAGTTTGAAGTACTCTTTGTTTTGTTCTTCAATAGTATTGTTGGTTGAAAGTTCCAAAATCTCTACAACATGATGTCCTAACAACAGGGGTGTGAATCATTACATATTCCGCATCTTGTTTTCTTCCTCTAAGTTTAAGTCAATCAAAATTTCAATTTAGTTATGTACGTAGAGAAAACAAAAGTAAAATGATAATTATTTTTTAAAATAGAAATGTTTAGAGAAGAAAAGCAACATAGAAGAAGATTTTACACTTGTTTTAATCTTCACCTAGTTTTTCCTAGCCCCCTCTGTTTATTTGTAGAATTGTAGAGTGTTTATTTTGACTGTTTTGAAATGATGAATTATTTTGACTGATTATAAATAAGAAATTGTAATAATAGCTCGTTTGTATAAAGTTTTAAAGACTCATTATAAAAAGTCGTTTATAAAATTTTCATAAACACCCAAAACAAACCTCCCCTAAGAGAAAATTGAAACAACCTTATTATGTATATGATTAATGAAGTACACCATTTATTGTATAATTGAATTTAAGACCAAACACTATATTTAGTGTTTGTATTAAGTATTTAGTGAGTATTTAATTAAAAATGGTATTTACTAAGTACTCTAAAAAAAAAAAAATCCAAACTAACTTTTTTTCGAGTAATAATATCCTATTTTATCTAAAATATCTCTTATGAATGAGGATAATTATCATCATTTATTTATATTCGTACTCTTTCATTCTTTTAACTAATGTTAGACAACTTTGTTTACATTCTAGCGATCCTCTCCTTGATTAAAGTTTTATGGAGACTTTCGCTAGGCACATCTTTTGTGTTCGACACCGTGTACTCCAAAAAATTGAAATCTAAAAATAAAGGTTAGTCGGAAACAAAAGTTTGAATATTTTTAAAACTCTATCATCTTCCACTTTCTCATTTCATCATCACTTATATACATTCATGATCTTTTCATCTTTTAACTAATATTAAACACTTGAAACCAAAGCGAGTATACTTAGTTTAGAGCGTGAATCTCCACTTTTGTTGTCCCCTGTTTTGTGAAGAATCATGTCCAAATCAAATGAGTGTCATTTTATGGGAAACGTGCACCAACCTTTGATGTTATTTTCGAATTTGGTCATTTTGAATTATGCAGAATTAATATCAAACTGAACCGGCTAAAATGATAATTTAACCTTTGATATCCCTTTTCTTCCCTTTTGTTTGGGTGATTAAAAATTTTATTTTTAGTAATAAAACATTTTATTAATAACTTTGATAGAAGTATTAATGTTAATAGCCAATTTAGTTGAAAGTTTTTATAGAGGAATTACATATAATAACTAATTTGAATAAAAGTGATTATATGAAGTAATTAAAAATTAATAATTATGGAGAGTAATTAATAAAATGGGTATAAATGGGAAAGAAACGTGGGTTGTAGCATAGTAGAGAGGGGTGTGAGCATTATAAATGGTAAAGGGAATGAATTTGAATATTGGTTTGATGGAGAAGGTAAGCTGAATTGATTTGATAAAATCCCAAAGGGCATTTGGGAAGTAGTGGATAGGACAGTGAGTTGATTATGAATATTAAGAGGGATTAAATAGACATCCCAAGTCCATATCATGGAATTCAAATTGGAAATACCATTATATCTTTATTCTTTATTCTTTATTCTTTATTCAACTTCAATTATCATTCCAATCTTTGACTATATCCATTACTTCTTTATTTTATTTTATTTTATTATATACCACTGCATCACATTTGAATAATTAAATGACTGGAACCAAAACTTTACACAATTCCATGTTTTGATTTTTCCTAAACAAAAAATTTCGTATCAGATTTTTGCTATATTGTATTGGGGATGTACCTATATTTACCTTTGTTCTTCAATTATCTTCCATAAATTAATAAGTTTTTTTTTTAATCATCATTCAATTAATAATCTTCAAATACATTCAAATTGAGTATTTTTTCTAATTATTTTTCTCTAAATTTATACTTTTAATTTTTTGTATATAAAATATATTTATTAGTAAATTATATATTCAAATAAAAATAATAATAAATAAATAATTGATGGGATGAAAATTAATGGCAAGATAATAAGATCAGATCTGTCCACTTCCCTCTCTTTTCCAACTCTTTCCTGGGGGCTAAACACATTTTAAATAAAGATTACAAAAAATTATATATATATATATATATATATATATATTATATAATTTTTTTTTAGTTAATTAAGTTGGAGAAGAAAGGGGTTTGGTGAGTGCGAGAAGACTAAACATGATTAGGTAATGGTAAATTAAAAGGGGCCACCAAACACGAAGCATGTCATTATTTCATCACTCTTATTTTTATCATTAATAACGAGGAGGAAACAAAGTTAGGCTAAGACATTTAGCTTCAACTTCCAAGGCCTACCTCTCCCAACACAAATTCTCCCTCTTATTATTATTATTTTTTTTCTTTTCTACATTTGACGTTTTCCACTCAAATTGTAAATATATCAAAAATTATGAATTTTTTTAACATAAATCATTCAAAAATCGAATTAACCGATTGAATATGACCAAATCAAAGTAAATTGGTTAGTTTTCGAGCTTTGTTGCTCGATTTGATTTTTTTTTTTTTTTAAGAAGGAAATAACAATTAAATATACATTTTTTGTGTAATTCTTTAAAGAATGTTTGGATTAAGATTTAAATAATTTTAAAATAAGTATTTAGAATAAAAATTAAAAGCAATGATCATTCTTAGCGTCTTATTTCGATGTAGTTTTTAAAAATATTTAAAATTAATATTTATAAATAATAATTACGGTAAGAAACTTGTTTGGATGATGTTATTAAGAGTATTTATAATTAATGTATTTACGAAGAAATTATAATTCGAGTATTTAAAAATAATTGTAAGTGAATATTACACTCAACAGGTTGTTTCAATATGATTTTTAAAAATATTTAAAAATAATATTTAAATTGTGAATTTATTTTAAGTATTTAAAAATAATAATTATAATAAAAAAATCGTTTGAATATAATTTTTTATGAGATTTAATAAATACTAATTTGAAATCCTAATTTCAAACTTCCTACCAAACATCCTTGTATTTCACAATTAATAACATAAAGGAAATAATTTTCAATAAAAAGTTCCCTTACCTCATGCCAAATATTTGGCATTTTGATTAAAAACAACTTTACATTTTCTATAGTAAAAATTATGAGAAATGATATATCCAAGAATTTTAACTAAAAAAAAAAAAAAAGTCGATTTAATCAACTGAACTATTTACTTTTCACTTAAAAAAAGAAAATAAAAGATATATATCCCTTTTTTTTTTTTTTTTTTTTTTTTTTTTAGATTACAACAATGGATGGTAAGGATTTGAATCTGCCACTTCATGGATCTTCCATGTTCAATGACACTATTGAGTTATTACTCTTCAGGTAAAAACAATAGAAAGTCGACACGTCAAAAGGTTAATTAATAATTTTTTTTTATTATCATATTAGTAAAGAAACATGAAGTAAATAACATACGCATATAAGATAAATTACTTATAAGGTGTTTAAACGTTGAATTGTAAATTGATTATTTCGAATGATTATAAATGGAATAGTTATTTTAGTTAATCTACCTCCTTTTTAAGCGCAAAGTTTATTATTTCAGACCTTCAAACCTAGTTTTGTCAAATTAAAAGCAGGATTATGTTTTCTTGTATTATATAAAAATAGAGATCAGCTGCTTTGACCCATAAAATCATTAAATGGGGACACACGTGCACATATACATAGTTGCATACAAGATAAAATTAAGAAGAGTTAATTTGCAATTATTTGTTAATCACTACTCAGAATGCTCTTTTTTTCTCTGTATATAATTTTATATTCGGAACTTTTTTTATTTATTTATATTATTATTCTATTAGTTTCTGTTCTATAATGGAGTTTCTTTCTAACAAAAATAGTTATTTTTAGCAATCTTACAACAGTCAATTTTTTAGGGAAATATATAGTTCAAAATTATGGTGTCTAAAATAAAATACGTTACTCAAACAAAAATGAATTTTAACCATTTTAGCTTGAAAAAGTACACATATTTTATAATTGGTATCATGGTCTATATTTACTAGTAAAGTTGTAAAATAAAATCAATTATAAAGAGAGAAAAAAAAGAAGAAGGAAAGGTAACAACTTGAAGGAAAGTGTTTCGATGCTAGATTAATTATTTTATATGATTATGAATGAATGGTTAGAAAATTGAGTTTTAATAACAATTCATTTGAATTTGATTATTTATAGAATGGTTGTAGTTAATAGCTCGTTCGGATAATAATTTGTATGTAGACAATAACTTGTTTGGATAACTTAAGTGCATTAGTGATATTTTAATATCCTCTCGATTAATGGTTCGAGTAAATTAGTGAACGATCTTGAGTAATTACGTTAACTCATTCAGATGTATTTGTTTAAAAATAAGTCGATAAAACTTCATTGGTAATAACTCGTTAATAAACACGAAATAAACACTCAACACATAACATATTAAAAAAAAAAAAAAAAAAAAACCTACAAATGTAGCGTTTTGTTAATGATCATTTTTTTTCATGTGTGTAGACATCGTCAACTTATAAGTAATTCAAATATTGTCACTCAAGGGTGATTCTATAACTTATTTTTCAAGTAGTTACATTAAATCAACCAAAATAAACGTAATCGAGGCAAAAGGGTTCCAGCACATAATTTCTTGATTAATGGGATGAGTTACTTTCATGTTAATAGTAGTTAATTTCATGTTAATTTTAAAAAGGAAATCTTAGTTATTTTCATTTTAAATTTCATAAATATGTTTAGATTGAATTCTTTCTTCTTTTTTCTTTTCCTTAAAGTAAACATTATTTTTAAATTACTCAAATTTATTATAAATATCAGTTTAACAGAATCAATTTGGACCCAAAAAAAGTGAACGAAACCCAAGGAAAAAAAAGGTAGACCAACACAACAACAACTAGAAGTAGTAAAGATTTCAATAATTAATAGCACAAGCCCCCATGCAATTGCTAAACCCCTCAATTCCAACTCGAGCTTACATAAAGATACTTTTTTGGCTCTTATGCATATAGTTTATTTTATTTTAGGACAAAGTGAATATGTCTATCATACGTATGAATTTTCAAAAATTAATCCCAAATTATTAATAAATTTAAATTCTTAAAAAAAAAAAAGTGTATACATATATATATATATATATATATATATTTATATTTAAACATAAATTCCATTCAACACAAACAAATCTTAATTACCATCTAATATTGCCAAAGGCCTCAAACCACATTTTGAAAGGTGATGGAAACCAAGAGCCAACAACAAAGCAAAAAACAAATCCATAGCAATCTTGATCAAAACCATCACCTTCAGGGATAAAAGAGTAATAATACTCCATTGAAGATCAATCAAACATCACCAAAAATTCCAAGTTTAGCTTTTGATGCATTTTAACGATCATTCTTGGAGCTTATGAGCTACTGAGATACATGACTCCCACAAAATAATTATTGGAGGCGATTGATTTTGAAGTTGAGAAGAGAAAATGAAGGAAGAAGAGAAAATTGAGTAAGTTGACGATATAAATTATTTGTTTGAGAATTAATATTTAGAAAGTAGAGTTAGTAAAATATTTATCGAGATTTGTGTTTAATGAGAGAAAATATTTATTTTAAAAAAAAATTAATAAAAATTTGTATTAGCAGAAAGACGTTTATTTTAAATTAAAGTTGATGTAAAGTTTGATTTGAAATTTGATAAGATGTTAAAAAAAAGTTTAAAACAAATTAAGGAGTTTGATGAAATATTGCAAAATATTAAAAACAAAAAGAATTTCTGATCTTCATTTCTTCTCTTATTGATCAAGCCACAAATTTATTCTCCATCTCCTCATGATTATAAAAGCCCCTACATTTCAAAGTTGGAGTTCCCGCATCGAGGAAGAAAAAAACTAAATTAGTTGAACATGTATATATATTGGGAAAAGGGAGGAGCTGGACGGAGTGTCGGAGGGAGTGGGGGCGGCAAACGGCGGCGAGTGGGGTGGTGCCGTACAGGAAGTGGGCTGATCTAATCCAATTTTATAACGATAATGAAAGATGAGTATAATAATGAGATGGGACAGCTTGGGTGAGTTATTCAGAATTGTCAAATTGCCCTCTAAAAGTGTAGTTGGCTATGGTAAAGAAAACGTTAGTAAATATGTTTTTAGGGTGGGAAAGATAAATATTAATAAGTATGTATTTGAATGGAAAAAATGAATAAAAAACATTGAAGAATATGAATATTTTAAATAAAAGTGATAACATTGACGTATGTGATATAAATTGTTTTTTAATAAAAAAAGGAAGATAATTAATTTAATTTTTATAATTGAATGTTTTTATTTTTCTTATTTTATAAAATAACATTTGCAAAAGTTAAAAATCAAAAAAGAAATAAAATAGAAATCATTTAATATTTAAATAAAAAAAAATTCCATCAATTTTCATGTATACTAAATAATTTATATATAAAATTACAAATGAAAAAATCAAATATATAGATAACTACAAATATTGTTAAATGATTTGATATAAAAAATGATTATTTAAATAATATAGTATATTTAGAAAAGAAATAATTATACGAAAATAATAATAGCTCAAGAAATAATAATGCACTATTAATGTACGTTCAACAACCAGTAGAAGAACAAGAGTTTGTACACCCCCACCAAACATACCCTCATGGGGCCTTCTTCATTATCCTTGACTTGATTTCATTTGATTTGATTTAGATTTAGATTTAGATTTAGATTTAGTTATTGCTTTGTAAATTGTGTTTTGAAACTGATAGTATACAGTCGGCCTAATGATCATTGGGCTTACTGGGCTATAACATGATTTTATTCTTAGAGTCCAAACTAGACTGACAAATGATGGATGAGGATTCTATCATAATGATTCTTGGTTTTCCAATTTAGTTGTCTCTTTGTTTGTTTGTTTTTCTTTGACTTTAGTTTAATTATCTTTAAAAAAAATAAATAAATAAATAATTGAGCTTAATCATGTAATGAGACAAACAAATGGTAATTAGGGAACACAACTATTCTCAAATAAATTGATAGTTAAATATCGATTTTCTAGAAAAAACTTATGACACTGCTGTTTAGCTGTAATAACATCAAACAATGAAATCATTACGACATTGATCTATTCGATTTAGGGGTGGCCGATGAATCATGAATTCAATTTACAAAAAATTAAAAATTTTATAATTAAAACATCATTTTAGTCTATATATTTTAAAACTATTTTATTGATAAAACTAGGTTTTTAATTTTTATATTTAAAATATAGTTTCAGCTTAATTCATATGTTTAAAAATAAATATTTTTAACCTAGAGATTTCAATAATGTTCACTAAATTTGGAGCAAAGTTTTAGCTTGATCACTATAGCTCAAAATTTTCGTTTTATCCTTAACATTTTAATAATGTTCAATTTTATTTTTAATTTATCTTCGTGTTAATAAAAATCAAAAATACGATAATCAATTTTTCAATATATTAAAATTTAAAATTGTCCCATTCCACGTTACGATATATATTCAACCATTTTTTTTATTCTCATACTCATAAATTTTCCTACAAATAAATCATATTGAAAAAAAAAAATGTCACCATTAAATTTTTTTTTTTCTTTTCCCTCAATTCATGAATTACATTAGCAAAAAACTATCTCAATGCGTCTCTTTCTTTTTTTTCTTTTCCGATTTTCGGATTTTCTTTTTTTCTTTTTTCTTTTTTTTTTTATTCGTTTTCCTTCTTCCTTTTTCCTTTTTCTTCCCCTCTCTCCTTTTTCTTCGGTATTATTTTATTTTCTGTTTTGAACCATAAATTTTTAAATCAATCAAATATTATTAACCAATTGATCTATTTAACTTATTTATTTATAAATTGTATATATTTTTTATTTATGTGTATTTACTTTATTTTCAATATTTAATATATTTTTTATCATATATCTTGTTATTTAAATCATATTTACAACTATTTATATATATATATATATATATATACATATATATATATTATCATAAATATGTATTTTGATCTTTTTGATTGTTGTTTGTTTAATCAATTATTTTATTTTATTTGATAATAATAATAAAAAAATAGGTTTCTTCTATTTTCAAATTGTAGTTAAAAAATTTGAAAAAAAAAATTCATATTTTATATCACGTCCTTTAAAAATATTTGTAATTGTTTTGATCATTTAACTTTAACAAATTTTAAATTTCATAAATAACAATAAAATGTAAATAAATTTTAAAATGTTATTTTGCTAATTAAAAAATGTATTTAATAAAATAATAAATAAAACTTTAAAATGTTGATTTTTTTAAAAAAAAACTTGAAAATATTAATGAAATATTCAATTAAAAATATTCTTTATTAATTATTTTACTTTTTATAAAAAAACAATCTATTTTAACTTTTATAAAAAAACATCTAATCAATCCGATCCATCTACTTTTATCTCATCGCAACCCAGTCGTTTTTCTGGGTATATTATTATTTAGCCAAGAAAGTAAGAAACCATCACGGTAGATGAACTATCAAATTATTGATTTATTAAAACTACAAAAATGTTTTAGGGTATAGAGTTTAGGAACAAGTTATTATGAGAAATGTAATTTTTAGTTGTAGAAAGAAAAAACAAAAACAGTTATGAAATAAGTTTATTTCTTAAAAAATAATAAACAAAAACAGTTACGAAATAAGTTTATTTCTCAAAAAATAAGAACAAAAATGAAAACGCTACCAAAGTAGTCCAAAAAAATTATTTTTTCTTTCTTTTGTTTTGGACTTAGGATGCAAAACAAGAAATAGCATAGTGTTTGAAAAGAAAAAAAGAGAATTAAAATCCTAGTTTAATATATATAAATAAATAAATAAATATATATATATATATAATATATATATTGTGTGTGTGTTTCCAAATAATGAGGAAGGCTTAGCTTCAAATGAGAGTTTTACCCAAAAGGGAAAGGGTGTCTAATAATCATAAATTGTGCTAAAAAAACATTGAGAAACGTGGGACTTAAAAGAAAGAAAGAAATAGCCAAAGTGAGGATAGCTCGACACTAGTGATGCATCAGCATCCACTTGATCAATGGTTTGAATTCTCGTAATGTAATGCTTTTCATATAGGATACGTTGTTCTCGTCCCAACTTGTACTAAAAAAAAGAAAAAAAAAAAGAAAAAAGAGAGACGGTGAGATTAGAAGTGGTTGAGTTTAGGGAAATGAGTTAGATTGGTAAGAAGTAAAGAATAAGATAAGATAGAAAGAAATGGGAGTGGAAATGGAGACAAAATCTAAAACAGTGTTTTCAAGAATATAACAACACTTAACAACCCATGTGACTGAAACAATAAAAACAAAAACTACTAAATTAAATATGATGGGCAGTATTTTGTGCCATTCACATTCTTACCTCTTATACCAAATACTTTGATTCTCTCTCTCTCAAGATTGCTTCTTCAGAGGTCTTTGTATTTTAATGTCCTTTGCTCTTTTCTTTGGAATCTATATTGCCCATCATAAAGCATGAGCTGCACGTGCATCTACTCCGACAAATTCATCTCCTTTTTTACGTTTTATAGAATGTAATTCAAGTTCAGTCATCTTAAACATACTTCAACTAATTAATATATTGTATTTAGGTTGGAGATCGAGATCTTTGCCCATCATGTTGTCACCCTAAGAATCGATCTGAGAGAGTTTTTCGAGATATGAATGGTTGGAATAAGAATGAAACTCTTTGATTTGTTGAATCCCAATTTCCCAAATTGGATAAAAAAAGACAGCCCTCACATGCTTAATATTAAAGTTTTCAACCTCTTAATTTAAGCTCGTTGCTTTCTAGTTTTTACCCTTTTTCAATTGCTCATTTGTACAACCCACAAAGGCCGAAGCCACATCTCAAAGTTAACTGTGCAACTGCTGTTAGAAGGAGTTCAGATTCATCTAAATACTTGAGAATGTTTGGATTGCCAATTTAAAAACAGTATTTACTAAATATTAAAAAATAAAAAATAAAAAAAAATCTATATATATATACACGTCAAAATCAATTTTTGATTACAAATCATTACTTTTAAATCTTCGTTATAAACACTAATTTTAAATCTTTTTAAAAACTTACGTTAAAACGAGTTTTTGACCGAAGTCACTCATTCTAAAAAGTCAAAATAAAGCATCATTCTAAAATATTCATAAAATCTTAATCCAAACATCCCTAGGAAACTTCTTGTTTAATTCACCTATGGCTTTTCTAATGGAGCTTCTTCTCTGTTTCTTTCCCCTCAAGATTACACCAAATCCATGACAATCAAATAGTAATATTATATAAGGCTTTATGCAGAAGAGGAAAACAAAGATTGTCTTTTTATGCAGGAGCAAACTAGAAGCTGTTCTTCACATTCAAAACAGAT
>JBBMEG010000020.1:3830287-3847453 GCA_037832605.1 Cyclanthera cordifolia | reverse complement strand
AAAAATAATCTTTTTGACATAGAGTTTGAAGTTTCTTTAATACACAAGGTCCTTGTTGATGATTAGATGGTTAAGTTTATATCATAGTTAACATCATATTTTGTAAAATCATAATTATAATGTAAAAATAGCTAAGGTTGGTGATTCGAATTTTCAAACTCTCTATCTACTAACAAAAATATTTATATAAATCGAAAATTACAATACACACTTAAATATTACAAATGTCCATCTTTCAAGAAGTGTCTCTAAACTTCTTGAAGATGTTTGGAATGAGATTTTAAGAGTATTTATAACGATAATTTATTTTGAGTATTTGATTGCATTCAAAAATTTGTTTAGCTGTAATTTTAAAGAGTATTTAAATTTATTATTTAGAATTAATATTTATTTTGAGTATTTAAAAGTAATGATTATAATGAAACACTTCGAAGGTAGATATTAAGATGATTTATAATGAAATATTATTTTAAATACTTATAATTAATGATTAAAGTCAAAAGTTTGTTTGGAGATAATTTTAAAATTATTGAAAACTAATATCTATAATGAATATTTAAAAGTAACGATTAAAAACAAAATCTATAATGTAGTTTTTTTTAACACTAATTTGAAACATTATTCCAAAATTTCAATACAAATAACCGGAGTTGTCTACCCTCCTTATTGTAAAAAATGAGATGATAATCTATCATATTTAGTTGGAAAAATACTAGTTCAGTAAGTTGGTTGGTTAATTAATTTTTTAAAAAAGAAACCCGTCGGCCAACTTATAAATATATAATTAGTTAACCAAAATATATTTTAAAAAGTATAATAGTTTTGTTTTAAACTTTTTTATTTTTATTTTTTTATTCATCATTCAAAATTATGATGAATATGTTTCTATAATAAAAATAATTAAATAAATTGATACTCAACCCAATTACATTTCAATTCAAGTTGACATGTGCGTTTTTGTGTCAATTTACACGGAAAATCATATGATTAATGAACACACGTATTAACGATAGATCCCTATCAATAATTTCTTAACCTTACATATTTACGTGTATGTTTAAAAATAATAATTGTTATTTATAATTATCAACCATCTACTTAAGTGAATGTTGCTTTTATATATATATATATATAGACGTGTCTAATTGATGTTAACTCTGTATATTAACTACATTTAGGGATGTTCATTTCTTCTACGGGGTCGATTAGGCGGGAAACAAGATCGGGATGGGATGAAATTTCTCCCATTATCTAAATGTGCCCGTGGACGGTTTCTGTCCCCGATTTACTTATCTCCGTCTCGATTTTTTTTTTTCTTTTTTTGTAAACATACTTTTTTTTTTATACTATTCCTTCATTTTTATAAAATATATATGTTGGTAAAATTACATATTCAAATGAGTATTTTTGTTTACAATGTAAAATATAGTTGAAAATTTATGAATATTCTTCCAAAATATTTAATTATTTGAATTTATTACTGGACAAAAAATATATATAAAAAATTACAAAATTTTCCATGCGATGATAAATTCTTGTAAAAAGTGAATTTCATGGGACGAAGATTAGTTTTGAAATTGGGGACGGGAAGCCATTCCTCGACCCTCCCCTACCTCGCTATGTGGACATCTCTACTACCATGAAACGTTTTAGTGGTCAAGAAAGATATTTGATGTTTGGGGTGATGAGTTCAATCCACCATGGTCACCTTAAAAATTGGTGGTGAGATAGATTATAACCTGCACATTTAATTATAATACAATAGAAAATAAAATATTTAACTTGATTAAACAAGTTACTTTCAAAACTAATAAAATTCTATCTTTTGTGGTGATAAATGTTATTATATTATATATATATATATATATATATATATATATTTATTTATTTATTTATATTTTTTAATTATTATAAAATATTGACATCTATGCATTTGTTTTGTTCGTTATTCATGAAAAAAAATTATAAAAATTAAATTATAATTTTGAAATCTATCAATAAAGTTATGATTTTTTTTTTTATATTTGTTTATATTTTAAGAAATAACCTAAATTTATGAATTAATAAGTATATTTGGGCATTATCACAAAAAAAAAAAAAAAAAAAAAAAAAACAACATACATTAGGGCATCGTCTGTAGGTTAAATTTGTAACTTCAACAAAACCTGAGGGAAGCAAATTTAATTAACACAAAAAACACGAAAATATGGACCGAGCCCAGTACCTATATAAAAGACAATATTAGGGTTTTTGGCACAGCCGTTCTCTCTCGCTGGTTAATCTTCATCTGGAGCTGCTCCAAGCTTCTCAAATTGTCTAACCATGGCAGTCGGGTAACAATTCTTCTCAGTTTCTTTTATCACTTCCTCTCCCTATACGCTATTTTACTTATGCTACTAGTTTTCTTCCGATACTTGCAGAAAGAACAAGAGGATTTCCAAAGGAAAGAAGGGAGGCAAGAAGAAGACGTAAGTATTTATTTCAGATCTGGGCTTAGGTTTATTTAAATTCTTCTCATATAGTTGACAGTAACCATTCATTGGATTTATTGACTGGGTTCCGTTACTGTGTGGATTATTTAGTGTCGACCCATTTGCCAAGAAGGATTGGTATGATATCAAAGCACCATCTGTGTTCAATGTCAAGAACGTCGGGAAAACTCTCGTTACTCGCACGCAGGGTACCAAGGTAGATTCGACTCTGTAATCGGTCTCCTTCATTCACAGTTTCTTAATTTGTGGGAGCATACGTCTTTGCCTTTTCCATTTACTTTCGCTTTAGTTTGTCTTTGGTGTGCGATAGCGTCGTTCTCGTTCATGATGATATTGCCGTATATCTCTTATAAGAAACCGTCTGATTGTGTTTTCACGTGTCAGAGCACAACATTATTTATCAATTTTAAATGAGTAGGCTTAGTAATTTAGAATGACCTGAAGAAAAACCAATTAATATTGAATGGTTGCCAAAACGGTATTGATTTATAAGCTGTTAGTTATCATCAAGTATTCAGTATAGCGAGTATACATTTATTGTATTAACACTATCAGTTCTTCATAGACATTGTTTTTTTCTAATATACTTGAAATCTACGCTCAGATTGGATCAAGTCACAAGATTCACAGCTCTTGTGAATTTTCATTATGACTATTACTTAACTGATTTAAACATTGTAATCTTGACCGAGAGGTTAATGGCTATATCCTATCACTACCCCACGTATTATTGAACTGAAAAAGTTGAAGTGAATTGTGTTTTACATTTTTGACTAATGCTGGCATGCCGTTCAATGGCAGTAAGTAACAGTCTGGTCATGAGATTTTACTTATATATTGCAACATCAATGGTTCGTCTCTATGTGGCCAGTTATGTACAAAAAATTATAATAATTGTTATTTCTTCAGATTGCTTCTGAGGGGCTCAAACATAGAGTGTTTGAGGTATCACTGGCTGACCTTCAGGATGATGAGGAGCATGCCTACAGAAAGATTAGATTGAGAGCTGAAGATGTTCAAGGAAGGAATGTTCTGACTAATTTCTGGGTATGGCTGGGTCATTATATTTATGGAATTGGATAACTGAGGTTTAAATAATAAAGAAATATTAGTTTTCTTTAAGAATTTGTCTTTTCTACATTTTGATTATGGTTGATTGAATTTAATTACTCAGAAATCATGTATTTCATTTATTTACAGGGGATGAATTTCACCACTGATAAATTGAGATCATTGGTAAGGAAATGGCATACCTTGATTGAAGCTCATGTGGATGTTAAGACGACTGACAGCTATACTCTGAGGATGTTCTGCATTGGATTTACCAAGAGACGCCCGAACCAGGTCAAGAGAACCTGTTATGCACAATCCAGTCAGATTAGACAGGTGACTACACATTATCTTTCTTCAATAAACGGTTTATGATCTAGTTTATTGTTGAGCTTACTGGGAAGGATGATGTTGAATTTATAACTCATGGATGGAATAAAACCTTATTGATAACTATGTTGTCTCAAACAATGTCATGTATGAGCCTTTTTCTACAATGTTAACAATTTGCTGAAAATGCATTTTTGTGCATAGAGTAGTTGGCCTAGGGCAGGTGGCCAGTAGTTCGGTGACTATTTTATAACCTTTGTTTAGCATTTGAAAATCTTTATACTTTCAGAATGTTACATCGTTGGAACTTTTGGGTGCATTGTTAACTGACTTCCAGCTTTTTCTAGATTAATTTCTTTTGCATTGCTACACTATGTAAAAAGAATAATTCATTTATGTCAACGTTGCTAAGAATGATGGTTTAACCAATGTGTTTGAATAGATTTAGTTTATTTATGATTGTTTAACCAATGTGTTTTACTCTGGATGACACGTATTTTGATTGATGTATATTCTTCATTTTTAGTTATTTCAATACAATTACAATTACCTTATTTTCTAAATTCTATTAAACACTATTATCTTATATTGAAAATTTTGTTATAGTTAAACAATTTTAATACCCAGGGTTTACTGCACATCATTTCCATGAACTTTCTCTTCTGAGTCTTAGCTTTTATTTGTTTGGAGAAGATATATGTTTATATTATTACTGAGCTGATTTTAAAGTCATTGAATGTGCTGTTTGTTAACCGTAGTTTGTTGTTTCAGATTCGCCGGAAGATGAGGGAAATCATGGTCAACCAGGCAACATCATGTGATTTGAAAGAGTTGGTTCGCAAGTTTATCCCTGAATCAATTGGAAAGGAAATAGAAAAGGCAACATCCAGCATCTATCCTCTGCAAAATGTTTTCATTAGGAAGGTTAAGATCTTGAAAGCTCCCAAGTTCGATCTTGGAAAGTTGATGGAGGTATGTAGCGTTGTTCCTACTTGTCAAATCTGCAAATCATTTTTTGCCTGTTCAAATTACTTTTAGTCTGTTAAGATGGTGAGATTGGTTGCAGTATTTTTTATCATTATGACAATTTATTTTCTCTTGATTATGTAAAGGTTCATGGTGATTACTCAGAAGATGTTGGCGTGAAGGTAGATAGGCCTGCTGATGAAGTTGTTGAGGAGGCCACCGAAGTTGTAGGGGCTTGAAAATGGATTACTTGAATCGACTTTCCTAATTTATGAAACTGTGGCTTTTAAAATTTTTTTTCTTGCCTCTTGTTTTAGTTGTAGTTGTACTGTTTTTGCTAAGTTGAGGAATCAGTGATAATCAACGATTTTGACTATGATAAAATACTTGCCGCTTTAAATGAATTATCATTCCTTTGGACCATTTGAATGCTGCATGATCGATCATATTGAAACTTCTGTTTTTTATTTTTGAATGTTTAAGGTGGGGATTGGATCAATCAGTTTTGATATCAAAAGCCCTACCCTTTTTTTATGTTAAGCGAACCTGGTTTAACTTGCTGTTCCGTTCAATTTTGCATCCTATAATCGGTTTGTTTCTTTTTTTCATAGAATTCATTTTTAACACAATTTGAACCATTTTGTTTATTACTCTTTCAATCAGGGGTTGTTTGGATAGAGATTTTGGAATGTTTGGATTGAGCTTTTATTTTGAGTATTAGTTTAAAATTTTATTAATGATTCATCATCACTTTTGACCCTATAGAGGGTCATTTTTTTACTACCTTTCAGTCGTTGATATTGGATGTATAGTTGTAAAAAGAATGTACACGATGTTCTAATTACCTAATAAATCCTCTCGTAATAATTAGATCATCTTTACCATTTATTTCAGTACAAATGTTTTAGGAATTTTAATCTAGGTAACATTTCTTGAGTGGTCACTAGCAATGAGTTGATCTCTGAACGCTGGTAGAGTTTAGGCTGTGGAATAGTGAATGATAATTATGCAACATTGTCCTCAGCTCTTCAATGAAAATCTAAAAGTACTTCGGTTCTTACAAGTAAAAAACTTTCTCTGTCTCAAATCTCGTGATGGATTGAAAACTTGTGCTTGAATCCAAGCTCTTGTACTGATCATCTTCTCGGGTGGGATGTAACTGACTACCAAGACCAACAATCATCCTACAGCTTCAAATGAAAATATGTGAACAGATTTCTGGTTAATTTGCTGGGCTCATCTTCAATTTCTTCTGTATCAAAAATTCCACTTTCAAAATCATTCTTCATTCTATGAACTGCAAGAGCAAAGAGATAGCATCAATATGATTGAACTGTCAAGTGTCACACGTTTCACCGAAGAGTGACATACATAATATGCATTTGCCAAATTTTCCTGTTATTTGTCAAGTGATTGTACATTCCAGGCCAAAACAGAATCACCAACACCATCATCATCATTTTTCAACTATTCATAAGTCCACTGCTATAGCAACATTTTGACAAACTATTTATTTGCACGAAAAAAGTCAGTTCGATGCCAAAACCAAGCCTACTTGCAGTCAAATACAGCACGCTAGAAAAGTGCAACTTTATAAAAGAGGTTGGGTGTTTTCCATTTGAGAAAAAAATGTATATGCTGTTTGATCATTTGAGATGAAACCACTGTGGTTCTGGATATGCCAACACAATTCCAACATTTTAACGCCTTACAAGAAGAGTAAACACAAGGAAAAGAAGTAAGCATTTGGAGTAAAGACTGAACCTTCTGTTTTCTGGAAAAGAAAGTGCTCTGAGAACTATTTGAAGTTATATTCATCATCATGCTGTACTATGGTATCAGAACTTCAAAGGATATGGACTAATCGACTGATGATTTTCCTGCCATTCACAAAGAAAAGTAGTATGCTTTCAAATTCAAATTGAGATACAAATTCACTCAGCCAAACATAAAGACTCATTATGTAAATTGCCTACATAAGGCAAGAGAGGAAGGTTGGAACAGAAAATCTACTACATATAATGGCAGTTCACCTGAAATTCGTTGAACATTGTTGCTTTTCTGTGGTTGGTTTATGGCGAAGTGGAAGAACTTTTGCGGTTGGTTTCTGCAGGAAAAAGATTCTAATAGTAATTGATCTTTGTAATAGTAAGAGTTCAGATGAGATAGGGAGAGAGTTTGCTTACATAAACACCAGTTCATGCCATTGAACTCTTTCAGCAAAATTTCAGTTCAGTATATCCATGAGAGTATGGTAGGAGCTCCTCCACATCAATCTTGGAACTAGAGCTCATGCTTTTCTTTGATTGCCCATGATTTGACTCAACCTCGGCACAAAATATTCCGTAGACAGGTCTATGATCTGAAAATTGGGACTCACCGCGGACGTACGATAACTGATGGAGGCCTTCTCCATACCACAAAATCCGATCACACCTTCAAATACAAAATCAAAAGACAGATGTAAGAAGTTGTTAGGGAGTGTCTGACTCTTGTTGCAATAAAATTGCAAATGAGTTTCTCTCTTGAGATCTAAATAGATTTAATCAGACGTGCTCATTTTTCTTGAGAGTTCGTTCTTACCAAGCTGGAGTCCTACGTTTCTCCTTCCAGTACACACCGTCCCCAGAGTACTGGTCTGAATTATTTGAGTACTTGTAAGTGGGTGGAAAATATATATTGCCTTCGTACCATCCAACGAAAACTCGGCCGTAATTCTGCTCGTTACGTAACTGCAAAGAAGGGAATAGTTATAAGGGAAAAAAACAAAGCATTTGCAATATAGAACTACATGCCACAGGAAGGATTATAAACATGCCTGATCATTCTCAAGCAATGCTCTCCAATTTTGCATTTCAACAAGTGCCTTGGCGGAGCGATGAGAAAGCGAAATTCGGTAATTTAAATCCCCAAGCCAGATAATTCGACTGGAAGATCAACTCGTATCAGTAAACAAATAAGCAACGTCGAAATGAACCGACCTAAATTGTATTAGGTATGCCATTGTCTCAAATTATTTACATATGTAGATTTTGTCAATTCCATTTTCAATTCTCAGGGATATATAACTGCAAACAATAACAAGATAACTCTAGACTGGAGAGTAAAGATCTTACTCATGCTCAAGAATTGTTTGCATGGATTTCTGATGAGGCGAGCCTTGATCACGCCGAAACCTGGTCTTCTTCAGAATCTCCATCACATCAGAATTCCTTCTTAACTCATCACCTTGTTTCTGTCCTGAGGTTAAGTGACTACAGATGAAGCAAAAGCTTGTTTGATGCAAACACAGACTGACTGAAATCGATCCCTATGGTAAAACATACAGAATACACTAAGTTTAAGTTGCTTAATACTAACTAAAAAACTTATTTCATACAATGAAGCAAACTACAGTAACCACTAAAACTCATACCTTATTTCCTAGGTAACCCATCAATCCTCTACCAACACAGGATACTTTTATGTTACGTATGCTATCTTTCAATTCACTCCTGACCCATATGGTGAGAAAAATGCCAACCATTTGTTTATTGGCAACCAAGCAATACCGTGAGCGTCCCAACATTCTGCGTTCGTTTTCATTGGATGTAGACCCACCATATAGTGGCGGTGAGAGTAAGATATCATTTGTCAAATCGCCATGACATCCATCATCTTCCGACGATCCCCATTTGGTATAATCACTTGGCCTTGAATCATTGCTTTGCCTACAATAATCACTCTGCCTGGTATAATTGCTTAGCCTATGTCCCCATCTAAAACTAGACTCATTATCACTAGTCCTGTGATTAAAGATCATATGATTAGAGACGCTGAATCGTCTATCAAGTTGAGGGAGTGGAGTTGACGGGTCGTTAGATGATCTACAGCTATTAGTTGTATGAAAAGATCGACGAAGAAAGTCCGATGAATTCTTGAGCCTCGACGATTCCTCAAAATCGTCGCTTAATTCTACGACTGGCTCAGGGGTGGGAAATGACATGTAGCACCCTTTAGCTCCACTTGTTCCAGGAAGGTTATTTAGTGTTTTACCAATAAGGGCTAGCCATTTTCTAGCAGGTCCGCTATCCTCTACGCCCAACACATTACCAGCATTCAGTGGTACTATCTCTTGAAATCTGAAAGACAATGTTGAAGCAGAATAAAACTTTTAAGTTTTGTTTCTTGTAACAAATGCACGAGTGCTTCAGGCTAATTTATGTGCATGATAACTCACGACCTCATGATCATTTGAGTTAGATTTTATAAAAGAATTTAAGAACTAAAACTAAAAAATGTGGCAGAAAACACACATTTAGATGTATCAAATCATCTCATACCCAAGTACATAAATGTCTATAGGGGCTGAGGTATGAAGCCAATCTTCTAAACTTAGATTACTAGGAGGGAATCTGCCACCAACATTCCATGTAGCAACAAAAATGCTGCTCCCAGAACAAACAAAGAAGTTATATAAGTTAAATAACAGATCAACAAAATGTGCATTAAGGAACTTATGCTTTAAAAATAAATAATAATACACCTATAGTTATGTACATCGACCATACACGGATTGTCAATATTCATATGTCCATGCTGGCTATTCACTATGCCCTTACTACATCTATCTGTTGAGTAAGATTGACAGAGAAAAAGGGTAAATCAATACAAGCGTTTAGAAAGCGGATTGGTTTAAATTAAAATGATAGATAGATTAACTGAACCCGTTTCGCTTTTCTTACCAATGTAATTTTCTTTTTCTGATATGCTGGTTCTATACTCATCACTTCCTGAGACAAGAGAGACACTGTCAGCACATACTGAATCAACTTATAACACCAAATAAGCCTATTTCTACAACTATCCCAAATCCTTAATTGGTGGTAGAAAAACATGTCAATCCTGAACTAGAGATTAATATATGATATAACTCGAATCGTACGTTTGAATTAGCGAATCAACAAAGCCACCAAGACAAAATATGAGATTATATTGCAACCGTAATATAGAAGAAAAATCTTTGATCCAAAACCAACAAAATCTTCCACCAGATAGTGAAACTATGGAGAAGGAAGTTGTTTGAAAATCACCTCCATAAACTCCATGATCTGCCTGACAATCACCACTTCCATTTTTATTCTTGATATTGAACCATTTTGTTACCATCTTCTTGGACCATGAGAGCTGTATTCGAACAGTTAAAGAAGAAACAAAAATCAATTTCCCATCAGAGAAAAGACTTGTTTTAAGTCAAAAAAATGAAGCACCTTGCTTTTCTTTGAATTCCCATTGCTCATTGTTTCTCTGCCACTTCATGCAGCCTCCCCTGTTTTCATTTGAGACTTTCTCTAGGTTAATGAGATTAAGCCAAAAGAAAGAAATAGAGAGAGCCCAAATGGGATTTCCCTTCCATAAATGGCAGCTGAGCTTTGAATTTCAATACAATGACATGCGATCCAACCAAGTTTCCCTGTTTAGCAAACTCAGTAAAAGACCTATAGAAGAACAAAATGACAAATGCATTTCTTCAAACAGAAAAGGAAACAAACTTGGAAGCATAAGAAGCAACAACCCAGATTCTGAATCAGAAGAAAAATAATGCTGTAAAAAAAAAGGAAAAAAGAAAAAAGATCTCTCCCTATAATAACCACAAAGTACAAAGTTGAACAATATAGAGTTCAGAAAGAGAGAGAAAATGGTTGCAAGTCTTAAAAGAAAGGAAATTGTAGGGATCTCTTTGTTCATAACCATAGATAACAAATTTCAACCTCAGTGGTCCAGAGGAATTGAAGGCGAGTTTGCATCTATCTTCTTCTCCTTCGTCTTCCCATTATGGTCCACCAAAACCAGTTGCTAAAGCCACAAGCTTTCACTTGAATATGGGGTACCCACTTTAACAACATTGACAAACCCTCCTTTTATTTCTCAGTTTTTTAACCTTCCTCATTCAGGGTTCTCTCAAATTTCACTCTTTTCTGCGACTTCATTTCAATACACAAATACCCTTTTCAAAACTACACGAGCAATCCTCAAATTCTTCTTTAAAAATAAATACCTTTGATGAGATCAAATGGAAGAAAGAGCCATTAATAATGTAAAACTGCCTTCACATCACAGAACCCATCAATAATTTCTGAGGATTCAGTGACTTTACAAACAAATTCGATTAAACATGATTATGGCAATTTAAAATGATATATTGAGGGTTCAAAAGTTAAAAAAAAAAACAAGGGGTTTGACAAAAAGTAAAATTTTTTAATGGGAAAGAGAAAGAGATTGACTGTGGTTGGTATGCATAGCATCAAAAGAAGGTGTCACTTTCCTTTTGGGTTTATTCCTAAAGCTCATAATTATTGAGCCTCATCAGTGGTCAATTCAGTTAGAGCAAAAAACTTGAAAATCTGACGACAAAATTTAGTGAGCTGATGGTGGAACATTCCAATGCTGGGTCACCATAATAAATATATACTCATCAACTCAGCAACCACTATTATTAATATGGAGATTCTTTCTTCATTCTCATCTGTTTTTTTCAAAACACACATTTTGCATTTATTTCAAGTAGTGCATATTAATCAAGAGAGCAAAGTTCAAACCTATAATTTATCTAAAAATTGAAGTTATTAGTCATTTGATCGATTGGATTATGCTCGATAAGTTGAAGGCAGTACATAAAGGGTATGACTTTGCATAGGTTGGGTTTGTGTGTGTTAGATCTAATTTGGCAAACAACACTCATAATTAAACAAAGTCTCAATACTATCTTTTTTAAATTTTTTTTTTTTTTTTTTAACTTTTCTATTGAGTTCTTTAATTCATAGCTCGCGTGATTGAAATAGGGGTTGAATTATCATAAATTATATGATATTTTAAACAATAAGATTGAAAACGAGTTGAGTTACGATTGATAAAGATGACAATACGAATCTGATATCAATAAAGATGGCTGTCATTACTTATATAACTACGTTCTAAGAGTTTGTTGTATTACAAAAAAAAAAATGTAAATGACATTTTGTGTATGAACTAGTTTCATGGTGGGTTCAGTTCGCCAATTTTAGGAGAGAAATTGCCAAATTTGGAGTAATAAGTGGCAATTAAACACTGATTTTTGTTTCTATTTTTTTGAAATAAAGATCTTCATTAACCATTAAAATAATGATTACTCCATAAACCTCATTAGCGGAACAAACCAAGGACGAAATTATCTCTCTGCAATTAAATAAGTCCCAAATCACATATTGGAAGGTGACCGACCCAATACATAGCCAAATACAACGGAAGCCAAGATAAGAAACGATGAGCTTCAAACCTTGACAAACAAAGAACTCCAAAGAAGGCAACTTTGAAGACAATACCACTTTTTAACAACTTTGATGAGTAGTCTTTGGGGCATATGAACTACTGAAATTCTTGACCCTAACAAAGTTAACAGCAGAAGAAGAAGACCCAAGACGGGCCAACACTTCTTATGGACCGACCAGTCTTGCATCTCACCTTCATCCCCTTTGTCCATGAGCTCTTCCACTGAGCGCCACAACAAAAACTAAAACAGGCAACACCTAAGCCCCGACCTCCCCCATCCATCATTCTCCTCCCAAAACAGCCTCGCTTGGGCTCCAAACTCACCACTCACACTCGAGTTCTGAGAAGGCCCTCCCACAGTGAAGGATAGCCCAAAAACATACAAAGATGTGCCCGCACACACTCGCTGGCCGATCTTGCCCGAGGCTACTTTAAGAGAGCCTCTCTCTCACTGATAGAGAGAGAACCTCATCTTTTTCACTATGATTTTCTTTAACCTTCTACTTTAAACCCCCTAATTCAACTTAATTTAGATTTAAGTTATGACACTATGATTTGAAGTTTGTAAAATACAAAACTATACACAAAATATCTGACTGTCACAATAACGTGATGTCATAGTTAACGAACTTCCAGAAAGAAACAAAAGCAAAGGGAAAAATAGCAGAAAAAAGGTAATTTTACTAGTGACCAAATACAAGATTACACTATGAATTCAAAATTTTTTTATAGTGGTTCTGACTTTTCACGTTGGATTGTGCATCTCCATTGTTTTGATATCAAGGGAGGTTGTCTAATCAACACAAGATGATTGATTTCCAATCAAGAAATGGAATAACATAAAAAAAAACTTATTATATTTCCCTCATCTTTCGTAACTAATTTGAGTGTTTGAGAGAATTATTTGAGTAACTCAGAACAAAGAGAAAAATAAAAGTGTGATAAACAGCAACTCAGAAAGGACCATGATAAGTGATTAATCACATCAAGTAAAAGAGGTATTGGGCCATGGTCGGACAACTAAAAGAAGAATCCACTTCACTGTTCCTCTTCTTTTTGCCTTTCAAATTGAGAAATGTTGAATCATTTCCATGAAATAGTAGCATTGATACTTTGGTCCAACCCATTCAAAATCTTCAAAAAAAAAGGAAAAAAAAAAAAAGAAAAAAGTTGTGATATGCCTGTTTGAATTTGGATTAATTCTTAATCTTATTATTACAATCTAAACATATTCAAGTAATCATATTTTTAAGTGTTGAATTATGTTAAACCAACAATCAACCAAAAAGCTTAACTAGAAATGTCCTGCGTAAAATTCAATTTTAATCGAGAAACGACATGACATGAATTCGAACCGAGAACGCCAGGCTAACCCAAAACTTTAAGGAATAAACTTAAACTTTCCTCTTGAATTTAAGGCACAACTTCGATAACTTGGATAGGACATTGTAAAAGAAAAGACTCTAGCCAACAGGGCAACCAGACATAGAGCCCCCAAATGATATTTGTCACAGAATCCGACAACATTTGCTCTTATTTTTCACACTTATTGATATAATCTAAATCCAAATCCTATAGACATAATCTGACTTATAATTGTGCTCTTGATTTTGTCATTGAGCATATGGGCTTCTCTCCTTTTCCCTTTCTGGTTTGAGGAAAGGCTCAAAGTTTTTGCATTTGGTGGTTTGCAATTGAACCATCAATCACCATCAGTTTTCAAAATGAATGCATCTTGAAAATGCTAGTGAGATCATAGTCTGTGGAGGAAAGGAAAAAAAGAAAAAGAAAAAGGAAAATCCTTGGCACTAAAAAATCTTAATTGTTTAGATTACATTACACCAAACAACAAACCTTATCATCAGATTAAATAGTTACAATATTCTTATTAATATCAGTAGATATGGGGGATTTCTTCAGTTTTCTTATGTTATGAGAAACACCCCTTTTGTACTAATCTTGATTGATCTCGTTCGTATCATTTCCTAATCATCTATGACGGTTTCGATCTCTAACACAACAACCACGATTCAGAGAAATAACTGAGATCGAATTATAGTACATACCAAAGCTTTTAAATAGAGGGAAATTGCTCAAAAAGTTTTATTTGAAAGCGCTTTGGCTATGCCTCTGATTGTGTTAGGAGTAGTCCTGCAACACCCACCAAACAGAGAGGCTCCAGCTTCCTTCCACTTTCTTACATATGACACAAAGTCTTCCCCTTGCATACCATCAGATTTCTGCATAGGTAAAAAGAAGTGACTATATTGCTCAGAGGAGAAACAGTACAAAAAGAGAGGTAGTGTCTAATCTACTACAAGAATGGGGACCCAACCGTCGCGGGGTTCGATATGAGGGAGCAAAATCAAAGTAAAAAACTCACCAGCCACTGTTTGGTCTCACCATCATAAGTTTCCCCACTGTTTGGATAAATCACTATTGGCTTGCAAGTGACCTGCCAATTAAATAACCAAATTCACTTAGATTATGAACTCACATTTGAGGGATACTTTTTATGTTCTCTTATTCATTATGAAACTGCTTGCTATGTCGTTCCTTCAGTTTTTGTGCACATTAATCAGAAGCCTTTGAAAATGAAGGATCAACTATGGCAAGAAGCATCGTCCCCAATGACATGGTGGTCAAAGACAAGATCTCAGATTCGAGACCCACCTGAGACATTAATTTGTTGACATTTCCCGTATATTCATTCCTTCGATGTCTCAGTGCCTTGCCTAGGGATGGGCATGGTTACCCGGTATACTGAACCGAAGTTCCGATTTCCCGGTTTTCAAAGAGAAAAAAACTAAAGCAAGAAGCATCAAGAGTGTGATTTTTTTTTTGATATTGTCCATAAAGAGATGGTATATTGAATTCTTTTCGGCAGAGCACGTTATACTTCTCAATCCTCACATTAGTAGATGACATTTGTGGGAAGGTCTAATTTTATTTTAGTTTTGTAACTTTCTAGGTCTGTATTGAACTTAAGTACATTTAATTTTATTTTAGTTTTGTAACTTTCTGGGTCTGTATTGAACTTAAGTACATTTCTTTTGTCATTTGTATGACAAAAATGTTAAAGTTATGCCAACTTTAAGATTCCTAATAAACAACTCTTGCAACAACTTGGAATTTACCAGCTGAATCGACGAGATTAGTCCATGAATATATCTGGGAGGAGTACAATTGATTCCAACAGCAACAACTTGCTCTGAAGCATCTGCAATGGAGGCACAGTCAGATATAGAATCTCCACTAACCACATTGATTCCATCCTTGGAGTTGAATGAAAACCAAGCAGGAATTTCAATGCCCTCCTCATCAAGAAGCTCAGCGTATGCCTGAAAGCAGCACAAACGAATTAAAGTTGGAACATTGCCAATGTAATGCTGATAAATGTGAACAATGTTAGGCTTTCATACCTGAGCTTCCAACTTGTTTGGAATCGTCTCAAATGCGATTAAGTCGGCACCTGCATTGCCCAAAATTTGCACTCTTCTCCTGTGAAAATCTTTCAGCGTTTCTAGAGTGATTGAATCTCCATATTGTCCACTGTAAAAAAGGCAGGGTGCGACCGTACAAAAACAGTTAGATATTTACACACATATAAAACAGAAAAAAAGGAAACAAAGGGAAAAGAGGCTTTAGGCTCAAACCATTTTCTTCTAGCAAAATAGCAGATATGACTATTCTTACAAGCATTCAAGTCCCAAATTGAATCAGGTATACATGATTATGCTGAGATTTTGCTCACCTGTATTCAGATCCATCGGCCAAATAAGCTCCATAGCTGCCAACCGAGGCGGCTACTAGAATCGGCCTCCTTGAACCCCCTCCGGTTCCAGAAAAATCCCAAGAATCCTTCGTACATCGTTCAAGATAGATATCACGTGCTTCAAGAGCAATTTCAACGCTTTTCCTTAGCAACTCTTCACTTTCAACCGTAGAAAATCCTTTAGCCACAAAACCCTGAATTGTAGCCTGCATACATTGAAACCATGAATTTCTAACAACTTTCAGACTATATATATATATAGTCACACATACTTATGAACCAGACTAATATTCAAGTCCATGTGTGATACAATTTAAACAACTAGAAGCAAGAAAATGGTTTTTGTTAGAAAACAGTGAAATAGGGTGATGAAAATAACCTGATAAGATGCTGTGGAAATGATATTGGCACCAGCATCAAGGTAGTCTAAATGTACCTGTCATTGTTAAGCTGCAGATTAGCTGATAATGAGGAAACATTTCTACAGTATACTCAAATGAATGAGGCAAGATTATCTCAAACTAAACTCTTATTGATAAGTCCAGCATGAATTAAAGGATTGTGTTCACATAAATATGTGTTAAGGGTCAATTAACCACAATAATCATGTTTTTGTATCCCAAACTTACTGATCTTAACAACTCATTGATCCTAAGTTCTTCATCGTACAAATGATCTCTTTGAATATACATTGATGCCACTGCTCAAGATTTGATTCAGACACCACAGTCATTTAACTACTTTTAAGTGTTTTTTTTTTTTTTTTAAACTACTTTTAAGTGTTCAAATATGCAATTTATTATATCTAATTTTTTCTATCCATAAAGGAAACCAAGCCCTGGCAAAAGATAGTAATATTTGCAAATAATAATAATAATAATGATGAAAACAAGTCAGCTTTAAAAGTAACACACAAATAGATTGAGTTTTTTTTTTTTTCTTTTTGAAATTAGATTCAGTTCTTAATTCGACAACAATTTTTCTATTTATTTTTCAAAAGATGCAGCGGTGGAGACAGTTAGGTTAAATTGGGCCAATTTCATTTTCAGACTAGGCCTACGACAACCAATCCATTCTCCGGCCCACACAAAAAAATTATAGCATAGATTATGTAAATGGCATTTAAGATGCTAGTTATTATAGGGCAGTTTTTTTTTTTTTTTTTTGAAACCTTATAGGTCAGATTATTATAACATAGTAGAGAAAATAATAATCTTAAACGGGATAGAGGTAAGACGACCAAAATTTAAAAATGTTCTTAAACTT
>JBBMEG010000020.1:3814550-3824701 GCA_037832605.1 Cyclanthera cordifolia | reverse complement strand
CTAAATCTCAAACCTATGAACTAAAAATATATTTTTCCCTAGAAAATATATACTTGAATTTAGTTTAATGGCAATATATTTAGGTTTGAAACTCTAAACATTCAATATATTGATTTAATATAGACGAGAATCACTACCAAATTAAGTCAACTTTGAAGGCTTTTTGTTTTTGGTATTGTAGACGAGTAACAAATAAGTATTTATAATTGTTTTTCAAAAAAATACATTCAAATGTATTTTGAAAACAATTAAAAGTAACTAGTCATTTATAATTACTCAAAATAATATTTAAAAATCGTTCATTTTTAACTACTTATTTCTATCACATTTCTATTAAATTCGAATGCCGCATCAACTTCTATCCAAATAATTTTTTAATATAATGGCTCAAAATAACTTATGATGCAACTATTCATCCCTTTTTCTTTTTTTTTTAAGTACGTCCAAACACCCATTTAGCTCTTCTAATCGATCACATTTTTTTTTATTTGTTATATATAACAAATGAAAAAAAAGGGTTAGATTGGGCATTGATAGTAAAATTTATTATTATTTAATCGTAATAAAATAAAAATAAAAAACTCCAAACTTGTAAGTGGAAGCCCACAGTCTTGGGTTGGGCTTGAGCTATTATTAGGTTTGGATTGGGCCTAACTTTGAGCTTGAGGCCGAACTCAGAAACAATCCAACAGCCCTTAAAACAAAATCTCCACAGTTTTTGCAGAATTTACAAGACAGCGTGTTGCTCAAGTCGCTGCCGGTGACACTTTGTTTGAGCAAAAGATCGGGCTTAATCGGAGGCGAAGAATCGAAGAACGGAGGATTCTAAAGAACAAGATCATGGAATGTGTTTTTGGGCTAGTGGGTAATGGCTTCACCATTGTTGCTGCCGATTCATCGGCGGTGCATAGCATCTTGGTCCATAAATCCAACGAGGACAAGATTATGGTTCTCGACTCTCACAAGCTCGTCGCCGCCAGCGGCGAGCCTGGTGACAGGTTGATTAACAGAGCGTTTACGGAAGATTTCATTTATCCAAAATCTGGGTTTTGATTCTTTCTTGGTTTTTGTCCTTGCAGAGTTCAGTTCACCGAGTACATTCAGAAGAATGTGTCGTTGTATCAGTTCCGAAATGGGATCCCCTTGACTACTGCTGCTGCTGCTAATTTTACCCGAGGCGAGCTCGCCACTGCTTTGAGAAAGGTACATAATTGGTTCTTTGTTTTTTATAATTTTATATGTTTTTATTAGGTTTCTTGTGGGCATTTGAAGGTTTATTTGAACCTTTTCCTTTTATTGATTCCCTCTGGGTTATATGGAATGGAAACTAGTTATCCTGATTAATCATACATACTATAGTTCTGTTCTAATAGTCTCTGGGCTGGCCCAGAGTTGCAAGTTTCTTATCAATTTGAATTCAAATTCAAGGGTTTGGTCAGTGGTCACACACCAAGTGTGGTTTTATACTTAATAGGCTTATCTATTACCTGGGTGACTCAGTTATCGAAGTATATTGTTTGCCAAATTCTCGAGTAATCTGATTCCTTCTTGGCACAGTACTTGACTTTGATCTCACTTTCTTGTTAGGAAGTAATTCAAGCGCTTTCTTCTTTATCTTGTTAATTCTTTAGACAATCGGATTAGTGTTAAGTTGTTGTTGAGTTGAGGTGATCAAGGAATTTTTGGTGATAAAAAACGTTGATGGTTGTTTCTAAGAGGATACAAACAAATCTATCATGTTGTGGTATAGATAGGTTGTAGCTATGCTATCCTCCTTTCTTTGATGTTTATGGCTGCAGAATGTTTGTAGCTGAGGTAATTTTCTTATGAGACTTTAACACGCGACACACATCTAATATTACCTTTTTCACTAGTCTAGAACTCTGTAAGATTAGAAAATATGCATGCTATGGATATGGATAGTACTTGTTCATTTCTCATAACTTCCATTCTTAATGCGAGTGTACCGAGTAGCAAGATTTTGAGGTATTTAGCTTGGACTTGGACTCTTAATTATTTGGTGTTGCTGCACTGTCATTATGATGATTGATTTTGCCCCATAGTTTAGACAGTGGTTCAGGTGGTAAAACCTTTGGTAGAATTGTTAAGAGCTGGTATTGACTATTAACCAGTAGTTCTTTTACATTGCATCTTTACTAGAATGGTGTTGATAGGTTGAGATGGAAGGACCTTACCTAACATTAAGAATTAAAATAGTAAATTTTCTGGATTCGTGCATATGATAGTAAATCATATCCATGTGCTTTGCTATGCTACTTGATCATCTTGGATGATCTAGTTTGATTATCTAAGACCAAAAACCGATTAGCTTTTGAAGCACCTCTCTCTCTATAATTGGAGGTATGTTCACAATGGTGCTTCTTAATTGTCCCTTCTGAATTCTGATTGTCTAGCAGTCCTAACATCTAGAAAAAGAAGCCTGCATTGTGCATATCCGTGTGCCTGCATATACATGGACGTCGTCATCATCACTTTTCTAGGGTTCATAATCTTAAGCAACATATGTCTATCCCATCTCCTTTTCCTGGATTTGAATGTCTAGAGATCATATCTGTCCATCAAGTGCTATATGTATAGCATATGGCACATATTTCTAGGGGAGCTTTAGGCTGAAGTTTCAAAGCTAGTTAAATTTTCTAGGGCAACTCTTCTGCCTTCAGAGTTTATTTTGTGCTTGTAGTTGTACAGTACAGGTTTTTCCTGGAATTATTAGGGAATTGTATTTGTTTGCAAAATTGTAGAGTGATTAGAAATGAGGGGTTATTTTGAGTGGTTGTAAAGAAGAAATTGTAGTAATAGCTTGTTTGGATGAGGTTTTTATAGAGATTATATAAGCTCGTTTTTAATAGTTTCATAAAAGCCTCAGACAAACACCCCTTACTGAACTAACTGAAATCTTTTAATTTCAGAATCCGTACTCTGTAAATATCCTTATGGCTGGTTATGATAAGGAGACTGGCCCATCACTTTACTATATCGACTACATTGCGACGCTTCACAAGGTTGAGAAAGGTGCTTTTGGTTATGGATCCTACTTTTCACTCTCAATGATGGATAGGCATTACCATAACGGCATGTCAGTTGAGGAGGCGATCGACTTGGTCGATAAGTGCATAGTGGAGATACGTTCGAGGCTGGTTGTGGCTCCACCAAACTTCGTGATCAAGATTGTTGACAAGGATGGGGCTAGGGAGGTTGCATGGCGTCAATCCATTAAAGACATTGGAGCTCTTCCAGTTTGAGGAGTTTGACATTGTTGCAGAGCATGCCTTTTGTTGTCATTCTTTCTCTGTTTTGTATACAAATGTTATGTCCTGCTGCGGCCTGCTTCATCGGTCTTTATTTGTGGCGCGTGCTGCCATTTGAGTTTGCCTCTATTTGTTTTTAGCAGCTTCAATTTAGGGAAATCGTACTTGACTTGGCTTTTTTGACTATAATCTCATTTGGGTTATTGCTCGTTTCCAAATTTTATTAAAATATAATCAACTATAAAGGAGGATTGAACGGGTATCGACAATGAATTTGGGTTTAGGGAAAGATCTTGACAATGAACGGGTATCGACAATGAATCAAGAGAAGATCTGCACATTAATATGGTGCTTAAGTTAGAGAGTGAAGTTAAGATAGTGAATGAGTGTGACAAGTTAGAAAGAATGAAGACTTAACTACTTCCACAGTAATAAAAGTAGTGACTATTTTCTTTGGAATAAGATTAAAAGAGGGTTGCGAGCAGAGCAATAGCTTAGCAGTATTAGTGTACGCTTAAAGACAACGAGGTTACGGATTTGAATCTTCATCTCGATTGTTGTGTAATAGCAAAATAAAAAATAAAATAAAAGAGGGTTATTAGGACCAAAATAAAAGATGACACATGGCCTAATGGAGGCCTTCCAAGGTGGTCTGGCTTAGGGGTGTACAAATGAACCGACGACTCGAAAAAATCGGACTACCCAACCCAAATTATAAGGATTGGGTTAAAAAAATGGAGAACCGAATTTTTTTTGGTTTGTATCCGGATTGTTGTAAATTTGGCTCGGTTCAACCCAACCAATCGAAATATATACATGCAGCGTTCAAAATGAATTAATAAGTAAACATGGTGAAGTAGTACTAACACCTGAGATGTATCCTTGTACGGTTCGATCCAGTCTAGATTATATTTACAATAAATTTTATGGACTCAAAAAATAAGTGATTATATTCATTAATATAATAATTATATTTATTATTATTTTTTTGAAAGCCACCGTATTCATTATTATTTTCTAGATTGGATAACTTCTCAAGTTTTCCTAAAAATAAAAAATGAAATTAATCTCCAATTCGTTAGTTGCCCCTATTTTTTGTGGTGTGACTGAACCAATAAATTCTGTAGAAAATAAATTAAAGAGAATAAAACATAATCCCCAACAATTATAGTAAAATTCAGTGCTTCTCGTTTGAAACCGTCCAGAGTAAAATCACATAAAATAATTGAAGCTTAGCCGACTCTCTCTCAAGGATCAATTAGTCTAGCTTAGCTTTTACATTATTACTTCTCTCCACGATGAAAATGGTTTTGTGTAGTATAGTATTTAGACTTTAATCTTTCTCTAAACTCGTTAGCCACAATGAATTTAAAATGGTTTTGTGTAGTATAGTACAATAGTTAAACTCGTTAGACTTCATAATTAAGCGTGTTTAACCTGAAATAGTCTTAAAATGAGTGACCTAGAAATTTTCCTATGACACGTGTAAGTGAGGAGAAAAGATCATAAGTCAAACAATGAAAAGGATAAACTCTTCCTCACCCCAACAAATATGTCATAAAGTTTACGCGATTCACGTATTGATGTTTGACTCTTT
Organism: Cyclanthera cordifolia; assembly: GCA_037832605.1. Classification (NCBI taxonomy): domain Eukaryota; kingdom Viridiplantae; phylum Streptophyta; class Magnoliopsida; order Cucurbitales; family Cucurbitaceae; genus Cyclanthera; species Cyclanthera cordifolia. The sequence goes on along the minus strand of JBBMEG010000020.1, from coordinate 3,819,835 downwards.
CTTATTGGAGCACAATCACTCTAATAAAATAAAATTGATTATTAATCTGGTCCTCAATTTGTAGAATAATTTTACATTGGCGTCATGATTTCGATCAATGGATATATATATATATATATATATATATATATATATATTTATTTATTTATTTATTTATTTTAGGGGTTTTAGGAATCAGTAGTTATTAATATAATTCCAATTTCAATCATTAATTTATTTCTTAACTCAATTGCATGAACTGATTGACTTTTCCTAAATGTGTTTGACTGAATTGAGACTTAAAATTCAAATGCATTCATAAAACAGAATCCTAAATCAGAGCATCCTTCAATCTTAACAAACAAGAAGCCCTTAAAACAGCAATACACAAAAGTAAAACCCAGTTTGCAAAAGCTACCGCCATTATGAGTAATTAGGTTTAGACATCAAATTTGCTATTTCCACAATTTGGCGTTCGTAAGGCAAGCAGAGGTTTATCGATCAGCGGCGAGGGGAAAGCACTTTGACTCCTGGTTTACTTCAAGCTTCGATCAAAAGGTGGGTTTTCTTCGTCTATGTCTTTCCGAGCTAGTTTTCAATTTCAGCGACTTCGTCTATGTTTTCGCCATTATTTCTTGGATGAATATCTGTTTTGGTTTTTTGATTTTGACGATTAGGTGAAGATTTTGATATAGTTAACTTTTCTGCTTTTATTTTGTGAAATTTTTAGATGGTTATGGAACAATGTATGTGTGCGTGAGTATGAATGTTATGACTTTCCCTTTTCTCTTGTCAGTTTCCTCTTGAAAATGAGTATTGCTGGCGATAATTGGGGCGGCAATTGGGATGACGATTGTTCTGTCATCAAAGACAAAGGAGAGATTTCTTACATCGACTACGAAGACGATAACTCTGTTTGCAGTTATAATCCTATTGAGGAAGGTCCAATTATTATTACTGTGCCTTTTCCTTTTGTGAATGGCAAACCACAATCAGTTTTTGTTGGACAAACAGTGGCAGACTCGATTACGATCACAAACACTACCGATGAATCGGTGGACCTATGGGCGGTTAATATTTATGCATCCAATCCTGAAAACTCATTTACAGTCTCTATAATGGAGCCCCCTTCACCAGATGCTTCCATTGAAGTTGTACAAGCTTTCATGGAGTCCTTTTCATTGGAGGATAGAATGATCCACCCGGGCGATACTCTTACTATATGGTTGTCTTGCAAACCGAAGGAAATTGGCCTGCACACGACTGTCGTGCATTTCGATGTCGGCAATGAGAGAATAGAACGAGTTTCTTTCTTGTTAGTAGATGATAAGATTTCTCAGTCATTGGTTTCTAGGAAGCCATATTCAAGGGATAGGAAAAAGAGGCACGAGGTAGTAGACACATATATTCCCGGCTCACGTCCAACTAGAACACAAGGTCAAGGATTCAGAAATTTTCTTCCATACTATGATATCCCAAGTAAAATTAGAGATGAAATTAGCAGAAAGGAGACTCCTAGTGCTGTTAGGGAAGGACTTAAAAGAGATACATACATTCCCTATTTCATGACATTGTTGAACATGGAAGAAATTCAGTTAGAGGTAAATGTAAATTTATATGTGTGCATTACGAATGAAAAAGAAATGAAGATGTCTATGTATTTATACATTTCCTTTTGAGATTATGTGAAATTTGGTTTAGTTATTACTTATAGGAAGACATGAGAGCTTATGATATGGAGAACGTTACTATGAAAAGAAAGGGACATCAATTTTTGTCCCTTGAGGTTCCTGGGCTTGCTGAGAGAAGGCCTTCGCTTGTCCATGGAGATTATATTCTTGCCAAGATTCCTATCAGACGTTCAAATGGCTCGGTTTCTGCTTATCAGGTCTTCGTTTTTATCATTATCGATTCTTTCTTCTTCTCCCAAGTATATGTGAACATGTTTTTAAAATATTCCTTCGCTGGAGTAACTATCAAATACATAGCAGATTGTTAGGGTTCTTAGGTTTACTCAAGTATCAGATTGTACTTGCAAGTTATGTCTCTAGAAACACTGCCCGATTCCATAAAGAAACATAGCTTGACTCTGATATAATAAAATCTGTAGCATTAACTACCAATGATTTTTAATGTTGTCTTACTTTTTCTCCATTTGATAATGAATATCTACCGCTGCACTAAAACCATGTGTCACATACTCTTGTATACAATTCTTTAGGCAGTGAGTTTCTTTGACACTAATGAGTTTTTGTTTGGTTGTACTCTTAGCCTACTAAAAAGTTAAAGCGTTCTCGACTACATGTGAATGTGTAGTTATAGTATAATCGCTTACCTGTATTCGTTTCGTTTTTTCTGCATGTGATGTTATGATGTGCAAATTTGTGGTTCATTATTCAAAACAGCTTTGCCATGTTCCATAATTAATTCTAGCATTGTGCAGGGCTATATTCATCACGTTGAGGCTGATGAAGTTTACCTAAAATTTGCCCCAGAATTTCACATTAACCACAGAGATGATAATCTGTACAATGTCCAGTTTACCTATAACAGAATAAACATAAGAAGGCTCTATCAGGCTATTGATGCGGCAGAAACTTTGGCAAAGGAGTTTCTGTTCCCGGATGAGTTTTCAGACAGAAGATATATAAAGATTAATCCGTTAGTGCCTATAACTCAAAATGTCAATGAGGAACAAATGCGATGTGTTCAGATGATCCTCGGTTGTAGAGGAGCGCCACCTTATTTAGTTCATGGACCTCCAGGCACGGGCAAGACTCAAACCTTGGTGGAAGCTATCCTTCAACTCTACACAACACGAAAGAATGCTCGAATACTTGTTTGTGCCCCTTCAAATAGTGCTGCAGACCACATACTGGAAAAGCTTCTGAATGAGGAGGGTGTTGAAATTCGTGATAATGATGTTTTTAGGCTCAATGCTAGCTCGCGACAGTATGAGGAAGTCAACTCTGATCACCTTCGATTCTGTTTCTTTGACGAACGAATTTTCAAGTGTCCTCCACGCAATGCTCTTATGCGCTATAGAATTGTTGTATCAACGTATACAAGTACTTCCCTTTTTTATGCAGAAAATATCAAGCGTGGTCACTTCTCTCACATTTTCTTAGACGAGGCTGGTCAAGCTTCAGAGCCAGAAACTATAATTCCAGTATCTAATCTCTGTCTTAGGAAAACAGTCGTCGTTCTTGCTGGTGATCCCATGCAATTAGGTCCAGTGATTTACTCTAAAGAAGCAGATCTTTTTGGATTGGGTAAATCATATTTGGAAAGACTTTTTGAATGTAAATATTACTGCACTGGGGATGAAAACTATGTAATTAAGTTGTTAAGAAACTATAGATGTCATCCAGATATCTTGCATCTTCCTTCTACATTGTTCTATGAAGGTGAATTAATTGCATGCAAAGATGAAAAAAGTTTCCTCACGGATTCACCAGATATCCTTGAAATACTTCCGAATAAAGAGTATCCTGTTCTTTTCTTTGGTATCCAAGGTTGTGACGAGAGAGAAGGCAACAATCCATCCTGGTTCAACCGAATTGAGGTAAGCAAAGTGATGGAGATGGTAAAGAAACTAACTTATGGTGGAAATCTGGTCGAGGAAAATATCGGGGTCATAACACCTTATCGACAACAAGTGCTCAAAATCAAGAAAGCGCTCGACAGCCTCGATATGAACAATATAAAAGTTGGTAGTGTTGAACAGTTTCAAGGACAGGAGAAGCAAGTGATCATTATTTCCACTGTTCGATCAACAATCAAACATAATGAGTTTGACAGAACTCACTGCTTGGGGTTTTTAAGTAATCCAAGAAGGTTTAATGTGGCCATTACCCGAGCTATATCACTTTTGGTCTTAATTGGCAATCCTCATATAATCTATCAGGTGATTCTTGTTACTTTAGTAAATGTTGTTCAAGATTGAATCTGATATTCTGTTCTGAGACTGTTGATAAATCTTGTTTCTTATTGGAATATTATCTTTAATGAGTAAACTTTGTGTACCTAAATTTTTGAAGGGCAAAATTTTGACTTAAAGTTAGTCATAATAGGCAACATTCTCTAATTTTAGTATTATAACCTTTTTCACGTCCTTCAGTTTTGTGTTCCCCTCTTAGTTCTTAATTCATTATTTTATTGTGCATCGAGTTAGTTTTGAATTTCATTCAAATACATAATTTGAATATTCAACATCCTCCTCCATATTATTCTCTTATATATATATATATATATATACGGGCCAATTTTTAGGGTAATATTTAAAAAGGAAGAGCAAGATATAGCGATGCAAAGTGTTGTTTCTCCAATAACTAAGAAGCTGTTTGAAAATAACGACTTACGGACTTGGAAAAGCGATTTATGGCAAGACTTGTTTTTTTGGCAGGATACTTATTGGAGCAAGCTGTTATGGCAGTGTGTTGACAAAGATTCATATAAAGGTTGTCCGCTTCCTGAAAGGCAGGATCCCACAGATGAGCAACATCCATGCAATAATGAAGATGAAGAGGGACAATGTTCAGGATTTGGAGCTGGCCAGAATCATGAGGGACTAAGTTCAGAATTTGGAGGAGCAGGCTCGAATTATGAGCGTCTAAGTTCAGGTTTTGAAGGAGCGGGCCAGAATCAAGAGCTGCCTGGGATGGAATTTTCTAAACCGGTCGTTAATGAGGATGAATGGTCTGATGGTTGGAAGTAATTTTTGCGATCAGTCCAGAATAAACTAGTGGAGAAAGAGAACTTTTCGTGCTAACTTTTTCTCTTCTTTGATCTTTTGTGGCTGTCTAAGAAACACTGTCTATATATACTACTGTTAGTTTAAGAGTGTTTTTTTGTATCTAATCTTCCCCGTTTAGAGGGAGGTCCAATTTTTTGGCCAATAAACTTCACTTTTGTGGATAGTTTAAGGTTTCAGAAGTTTGATTTATGAATGTCTTGATTTGAAATGCCAGCGGAGAAATCCAACTGGAAAGCTTTTAATGAGAAAAGAAGCGACCATTTGTTAACAAAGAGAAGATTTATAAGTTGTACTACGGTTGCATGCTCATAGTACAACGTTTTGACACCTTTTCTATCACATTTGAGAAGATTTCTTCATCATGGTTACACTTACACAAAAAGAGTATAAGAAAACTGCTCTATAAATGAATGAAATGTGAAACGAGGATAATGAATGAAGCTGACAAGAACAATCCAATACAATCTTTTGTCAATGTCAAACCTTCGGCTGTTGCAGGTGACCAGGATGGCTGCGATTCATCGGCGGGAGCTGACGGTGTCACAATTCC
>JBBMEG010000020.1:3778329-3804409 GCA_037832605.1 Cyclanthera cordifolia | reverse complement strand
GCAGTCGGAAATCGTTGAAGTAGTCGAGAGGTCCTGCACGAACTGGAGAAAATTTCCGAAGCTTTCTCTGTCGAAAACGGCGCCTTTAATAATGGGAATCCTGCGAACATTATGTGAATCTTGACCACTAGCAACGTGGATGGAAGTTTCTGTACAGTTTTGGAAAGTATTTTGGGTGTTTAAAAACTGTATTTAATATGTAAATTTCAAACGAAATTATTAAGGGTATTCTAGTCAAATCTATGTATTATTAAATTCAAAAAAAAATGGAAATGGATATGGTTGCAATTAAATTTCTTTTTTGGCAAGAATGTAAATGGATTTCCCCATATGGCTATGCATATAAACAACCCTATAAAAAATCACTTCCTCGCCTTCAATTAAAACCAATGAATTCATTAACTTCACAATAAAACTACTTAGACAACATATTATAAATTATTCATCACTATTCAAAAAAAAAACTATCATTTTGGTTCATTCATTATTCTCTCTCTAAATTATATACATTCATTAGTTTTATTTTCCGCTATTATATCATCGTGTATTTAAAATTTTATATCTTTTGATTTTCATTAAATATAACAGATATATAGTTTTAAAAAATTGATTTTAAAATTATTGTATTAGGATGATGAGTATCATTAGTACATCATATATATATATACAAACCATCACATAAATAGCTAAGAATAATATTAATTTATATATTTGCAAAAATAATAATTTATCTTTTATTAAAATGTATTAAACGTGTAAAATAAGCTTAAATGTGAAAATAACACTATCAAAATAATAGCTTAACTTTTATTAAAATATATTAAACGAATATTATAGTATTTACAAATGTGGGAGGGTTTTAGTTTAAACCTTCTTTCTACGCCGTCTGCATTTTATTATTCTAATTCCACCGGTAGACTTTTTTTTGTAATTCTAATTCCACTGCTACATTATTTATTATTATTATTATTATTATTGAACTTTAGAATATAATTGTTGTTTTATACATTCTAAATCAAATATTTTACATTTTCGAAAATCAGTTTTAATCTTATTTTCTCTTAAAACTTAATTCCCATTAAATACCAAAATAACAATTTTATCTATATATTAAAATTAAAATAAAACAGTGTAATTATCATTGCACTCAATATAATGTCATACAAGACAGGTTTGTTATGAGATTTTCAACTAGTATTCTTTAGTTTATCTTTTTAGGGTAATCATTACTCAAAAATAAATTTTTATTATAATAATAATTATAAATATTCTTAAAAACTATAGACCAGCTTTTGATTGTAATCATTATTTTTAAATAATCAAGATAAATTTTCATTCTAAATACTAATTCTAAATATTCTTAAAATTACAATTTAAATATCACCTTAATAATAAGTTTTTATATTATAGTATTATTAAAATGGAAAGAGTAAAATGAAATAATTTTTAAATAGGAAAGAGTAAAAATATTTGATTGTATAATATCAAGACAAAATAGAAAGATTAAAAGAGAGAGAGAGAGAGAGAGAGAAATTGGGTATTGTTTAAAAGAAAAGATAGAAAAGAATGGTGGGGAAATGGAAGGGGAGAGTTAAAAAGGAGAATAGAGAGGGAAGCGTTAGTTTTGGTAAAGTGAGAGAGAGAGAGAGAGAGAGAGAGAGATTTGATTGTGTAGTTTTATGTTGTTCATCTTCTTCATTTTCCCGCTCTCTTCAAATTTCATATCTTCAACGTTTGTTGGGCGCACAAATGGCGAAAACATTGATTTTTATTACTTCTTCTCTCTGATTTCTCTCCAACAAATGGAGTGTACGCCTGAGAAGAAACCCATTCATGCTCCTTCTCTCCACAAATTTGAGGTCTCTTTTTCTTCTTCTTTTTTAATTTATTTATGTATTTACGGTTTTCTTCTTCAATTCACCATTCTTACCCAATTTCTCTTCGCTTTAACATTTTGGATCTGCCTTTTCTCTCTAATTACTACTGCATTTCTCCATTTTATAATTATTATTATTATTTCTTCACTTATTTCCAATCTGGGTTTTCTCTCTTTCTTCCTCCCTACTTTCATCTCCATTGCTATTTTTACTCTGTTTTTTGGTGTTTATTATAATTTCAGATGTTCTTGGAGTTCTCTGTTTTCTTTTTTCCCTCCCTCAATTTTAAAAATCGGGTTTCGTGCTGAAACCTTTTTGTTTATTTTAACATTTCGTGGCATTTGAGTTCTAACTTTTCACAATTACATCAAGATCTGATTTAATCTTTGGTTAAATTGGAATTTCAAATTAACCAAGGTTTCTAATTTACTGCAGGATTCACCAGTTTTCAACTTCATCAACAGCCTCTCTCCCATCAAGCCAGTGAAATCTCTTCACATTACTCAAACATTCAACTCAATTTCTTTCCCTTCCCTTCCAGTTTTCACTTCCCCTCCACGAATCAGTCCAAAAAGGTAAAATTTAAAAAAAAGAAAAAAAAAACCATTTAATTCAACCCTATTATTTTTTTTAAAACGAAAATTCCATTTCTTCAGGCCGAATTTTTCCAACCCATCGAGATCCCCGCCGGCAGTTTCCACAAATGAAGGAGCCGTTAAAATAATGGATCAGTTGCTTCAGATTTTCGTGCCCGAAATTCCTCCCGCCGTCAACGGCTCAACTCCGGCAATTCACCCACCGGAAACTGCCAACTCCGACGATGGCGATGTTCTGATATTCACTCGCCCGATTTGCTCGGAGGATGTGGAGTTGGCTCAAAACGACGGCGTTTTGGACCAAAAAATGCAGAATTGTGTTTCTTTCGAAAACAAGGTAATGTTCTTGGTTTTTGTTTACATTTGTTTCTGTCTTATGTTTATGTTCCACTCTTTTTAAGCTCTAGACATCATTTGACAATCTTTTTGTTAAATTTTAAAACATTGTTTTTGGTCTTTCAATGGGTTTGTTTCTATGTTTTAATATATAGTTCAAAAGTATTATGATATATGAAAATTATTGAAACAAAAATTATTATGATGTATTTTTTTGGTCTTTCAATGGGTTTGTTTCCTGTCTTATGTTTCTATGTTTTAACAATTAAGGACACCAGCTCTCATTTGTATAGATGTGTTATTATTTGGTGTCATAATTTTTTTGTATATATATATATAGATTTTAAACATGAAAATGCTACCAAGTCTCATTAAATCATATGAATTAGATTCTTAAATTATATCTATTTGAACATTATTTTATTTTTAATTTCTCTTTTCTAAAATTTAATTTATAAAAATTATTTTAGTCTATTATTTTTTTAAATTTATATTTTACTTATTTTTATAAACCAAATCTAAATTGAAAATTATAAAAAAAATATATTTTTTTAAAACTTGTTTTGGTTTTTATAATTTCAGTGAGATTCTGAGTTTCTAATATTTTTCAACGAAAAATTAAAACCTTAATAAAAATTTGAATGAAACAAAGTTCATTGGAAAAGATCTTTATTTTTTTTCAGGTATTATTTTTATTTTGATGGTAGAATTTGACTCGTGGGTATAATTAACCGTTATATTTTACTTGATTATGATGATTAAAATGGTGAAAAAAGAAACAAGAAAAAGTATACTGAGGCGTTATAGACAAGTTAGTTTTATTATTATTATTATTTTTCTTTAAAATGGGTTTTGATTTTGATGATTTCTTGGATTTTGTTAACCCTATTTCCATCGATGATTTATTGGATTTTTGTTCTTAAACCCTTTTTCAATCGATGTTTCTTTGTTGTACTCTGTGTTGTTCCATAAAATTTAAAAATTATATTTCAGTTATTTTATCTTTGTTGATTAGTATCGTTTATATAAGCAAATTATTAAAAATAATAACGTTGTATATTGATTTGATCATTTTTATTTAAATAAATTATAAATTTAGTTAGTATGATTTTAAAATAATTACAATTTAGGTCATATTTGATAATCATTTTGTTTTTCGTTTTTAGTTTTTAAAATGTAAGCTTAAATTTCCTCAATTATCTACCTACCCATCTTTTCTTTAGATAATTATATGAATCCTAATCAAATTTGATAAATCAAAACAAGTATTTGAAAGTTTTTTTTTTAGTTTTCAAATTTTGTTTTTGTTTTTAAACACAAGGTAGAGGTACTTATCAAAATCGCAAAAATTGTGTTGGAGTAGTAGTTGTAGGCTTAAATTTCAAAAAAAAAAAAAAAAAAAAAAACAAAACAAAAAAGTTAATTTTTATAATTTAATTTTTTTTTTCCTAATACGTATGGTTTTTTAACATAACTCATATGGTAGCTTCTTGTTTGGTTTAGAGTACTTCTTTTACAAAGTTTTTTTTTTTTTTGACGAGCTGTATAAAGTTGGTTAGTTATTTGATAATAAGCTTTTAACTCTAATTATTATTTTTAAATATTTAAAATAAATAATTATTCTAAATATCTTTAAAAGTTATATATATATATAGAGTAAATCTTCACTTTAAATAAATGACAAGATTTTGACTAAAATCATTACGATCGTTATTTTAAACACTCAAAATAAATCTCATTCTAAATACTAATTATAAATACTCTTAAAAATTATATCAAACAAATCATCATTTTAAATATTATTAAAATCTACTTCGAAACATCTACTAATTCTAATTTTTTAAATAATAAAAGAATTAAATTTTAACATTTTTTTTGTGCATATAACTAAATTTTAGTTTTTTAAATTATTTTACCTAACTTTCTGTTTTGATATTTACATTTTATCTGTTTTTTAAAATTAAAATACTTCTGTTAGAATGAATTTTTCTTTTTTGTTTTTATTAATATAGAGATTAGATTAAAGCAATGATCATTCTAACGTTGTTAGTGTTTTTTTTTTTTTTTGACAATAGCGTTCTAAGTGTTTTCCATATTTTGAAAGTAGAGAACTCAAATTAATCGTTCTACACGAATAGCGCTTCATTATTACTTCTCGTCAAATGAAACATAGTATTTCCGCATAATTTCATAAATATTTATTTCAATATAATAGGAAATTAAATAAAATAAATGAAAAAAAAAAAAAAAAAAAATCATTACAATCATTTTAGTATCGAAGGCTGCAGCAGTACTAACCGTGTGTGTGTAGCCTCTCTTTAACCTACAGAGCGGGAACATGCCGAGGCGATGTCTAGATTTCGAAATGGCGGGAACGCCGCACACGTCGATCGGCGATGGTCCAATCAACGGTTCCTCTTCATTTCGATGCACTCTTCCGGGAATCGGCTTGCACTTGAATGCTCTTGCAGCGACTTTGAAGCATTCCGATTCCGAGAATCTGTGTTCTGAAAGCCAGCTCAGTCTTCCGAGCTCCTCTGCCCCCATTTTACTCCCTAATTCCACTCAAGATGAACCGCTATTGGATTCATCCACTCCGGAATGTGAAATTCCATCTCAAGAACCTATGGATCTGATTGGGGAAGATCTCAATCAGATCAACCCCAAAAAGAATAGGTATGTCGAATTTGAATACACCGAAGATTTTTGTTCGTTTCTGTGTATTTGGATTGTTGTTCTTTTTGGATCTTCCTTTTTTCTGGTCGCTTGTAGCTCTAATGATTTGTTATTTGATTTGTAGGAAATTGACGGAAAATCCTGGAATGGCGGCGTGTAAGCGTTGCAACTGTAAGAAATCTATGTGCCTGAAGCTGTAAGTAACAATGATAGCCTTTCATTTTTTTTGTTTTTATTTGCTATAAAATACCGTTTCTGATGCTGAGCTATCTGTGTTTGCTGTGCGTGAAGTTGTTAATGTTTTTTTTTTGGAAATGGGTAAACCGAAGCTTCGTTTCACTATAGTCGTGGTAACTACATCCGTAGCTGCCTAGGCCAGGGATGTGGAGTTGTTAATGTTAAGGGGTGCAATTGACTGAAATTAGGCAATCTCTAGTAATATAAGGTCCCGCGAGTATGATTTAGTTTAAGTTTATAATGAACAAATGATATACTAATCTTGCGAAAGACACAGAGTTCATTGTTGGTATTGGTAATATCAAAATCCCAATCTAAACCAGTAATTTTCTTTAGTTATTGTGAATGCTTTGCTGCTGGGGTGTACTGCATTGAGCCATGTTCATGTCAAAATTGCTTCAACAAACCGATACACGAAGCTGTAGTTCTTGAGACTCGCAGACAGATTGAATCTCGCAATCCACTTGCGTTTGCTCCTAAAGTGATCACAAACTCCGATTCTATTTCTGAACATGGGGTTAGATATTATGCCTCTTTACAAAGCCACCACTTTGTTTAGGAATTTGTCTGCACTCAGTTCGATCCTGATAGGTTGTCTTGCAGGATGGTTTGAACAAAACTCCAGCTTCAGCACGACATAAAAGTGGATGCAACTGTAAAAAATCAAGTTGCTTGAAAAAGTATTGCGAATGTTATCAGGTTATTCAATTACTTCCCTACCTCTTGTTAAGTTCTTATCTGGTGGTTTCAAATCATATCTGAAATTATGTTGCTGCTTTTTTTATTTGAAACAGGGCGGCGTCGGATGCTCTATCAACTGCAGATGTGAAGGTTGTAAAAACGCATTTGGAAGAAAAGATGGTGAGTTTGATATTGCTTTTGGTCATAAATATCTGTCCTCAATGCCCCCATCAATCATCTAATTCTTGCTGTATTTTATTTTCAACGTTTCTCTAAGATACCGCAGTCTTTCATGAATCAGTTGTCAAGTATCGTTCTTTCGTATAAACTCTAATTTGATTGATGACAAGCCAATTTATAAACCATCCTTTTGTTTTCTATATTCTAGCCACATATTTCCTCATAGAACAGAGCTAGTACTTGTTATTTGATTTTGAATAATGTCTTTGCTTGGATTTTTTGTTTATTTACTTATGCCGGTCGCTTTGAACTCCAGAATCAACTCTAATAGAAACTGAAACTGAACAAGAAGAGGAAGGAAGAGAACATTGCCAAAAAAATGTGGAGGTACAGAGCGACAAAGATCAGCCAAACCCAAATCTTGCTGTGCCCTCGACACCGCTAGGACCATGCAGGTTAACACAATCTATTTTTTGTGATATAATATGATTGCTTATTTGTTTATTATAAAGTTATCAAGATTGTCAGCGACGGTTCAAATGACTAAGTGTAAGTCCATGACTAAAAAGAAAAAGATGTTGACTAAAAAAGAGTTATCAAGATTTACTACCATTCATTACAAAAATGTTGTTCTTTTCAGATCACTTGTTCCAATGCCGTTCCCAATGAAGCGGAAACTTTCATCTTTCATTGACGACGAATACTCCTCTAGATTGAGTGTTCGATTCAAACTCGAGAAGCATGGTATCATTCAAACAGAACCCAAGTTTGATAAAACCCCTTGTGAGGACGTGATGCCAGAAACTCTTTATAATGGCTGCTCTTCTAGGTCAGGTGTTAAGAGTGTTTCTCCCAACAGTAAGAGGGTCACTCTACCGCCACCACAGGGCGATTTTAGGCCCCAACCGTCGACTAGAATCGGTAGGAAATTGATACTGCAGTCCATTCCCTCCTTCCCCTCTCTCACTAATCAAAACTCAAGAGTGAATGGGCCCGGTAAACTGTAAAGTCCAGGCCATATCCCCTTTCTTCTTCTTAGCCATTACTAACACCTCAACCTGATGCATTGGCCTTGCATATAATGCCAAACCTTGGTGCCTACTTTTCTCTGAATTTGTCATAAGCTTAGGCCTAATGTAATTGCTTTTTCTTTTTTTTTTTCTAAAGTTATTAGACACAAGTCAATTTTGCATTTATGTACTCATTAGTTATGCCTCATAATTCATTGGTTTAGTTTATATGTTCAGCATTCAAATATCTGTGTTCTACTTATAACCAAAGTTTCAAAACTAAAATTGGATTTTCTTAATTTTGTTTTTTAAATTTAAGCTCGTTACTCAAACCCTTTACATATTGTTTCATATTCCATTAAGGAAGTAGGTAAATTTTAACCAAATTCCATTAACCTGAACATATTTGGAAACTGTTTTAAATTCAGTTAAGATTTGTGCTAATGTAAGCTCATTTGACCTTAGGGTTAGGATTTTACTAATATATAAATGTATTAGAGATGTAAGGTGTGTGATACTTGTGCTTCTACAACCATCATCTTCACCAATACAATCTTCCATTTCCCTTCATCTCATCAATGGCTTCCACTGCATTCCTTAAAATCTTTCATGGTAGACCTTCATGGCGGCGTAATTAATCGAGGGTCTAGACTTTAAAGTGGATAATGCCTTAGAGGTCATGGAATCAAGACTCGTTTATGACATTACTTCGTACACATATTCACAACTGTCTCTCGTCCTACATGGCGTTAGTGTTGCAACTCAGAGATGGGTCAATAATACCCTCGAGCTGAGAGGAGCAAAGTTCCTAGTTCTCTGGTCATAAATAAGGAAAAAAAGATCATGGTATCTGATCACAAAATAGGGCTTCTCCTTCACCTTCCCAAATTTTCCAATAAAAAAACTAACTGTCAAGTCCCATTCTCCTTAAAAACAAAAAGAGAGAACTGTAGCCTTCAAAGCTGGCCATCAGTATAGGCGGTGTTGGCTATTTTTTGCCCATCTTAATGTAATTTCATTTGTTTCTTACTATGCTTTCAATCAAACACACCCTTTCCAAGCTTCTTTGAAGATGTTGTGTTATACTTTCAAATATTCAAAATAAATTTTCATTATTTCTAAATACTCCAGATAAATCTCTACTCTTCAAATCTCAATGTCATAAAACTCCGATTAATTCGTAAAAATAATTGATGTTACAAGAGAAAACAAAAACCGAAAAGGCAAATGGAAATCCAAAGGAACAAACAATTGGTTCTTCTACTCCACACAGTCGGTTAGAATTTGAAAATTGCCAACGTAAATCCGAGGAGAAGAAATGGAGGAATAGTGTTTGAAGGGAGGGCAGAGGAGGGAGTAAGAACAGGACGGCTTCCGGCCGTCGAGGTTGGAGATTCGGCGTCAGGAACCACCGGAGAAGAAGACGGAGTTTCGGCTGCCGGTGTGGTTGTTTTCGGCTCTGTAAAAAGCAAAGGTTTTGAGTAAAAAATAAGAGCTGTGATGGGATGAAATAAAATGAAATTATTACCTTCAGGACTGCTCGATGGTGAAGCTTTTGGAGCAAAGCTTGGTCCAGGAGAAATAGGACCTGTAAATTTAAAATCATATTTATGTTGAAAATTTGATGCCAACAACTGGTGGAAGAAGGAGTTTGGTTAGAAATGGTACCTGGAGCTGGAACAGGAGCAATAGCGCCTGAAACAAAGGATCCAACTTCAATCACTTTCATCACCACAAGGGAATAATAGAATTTACGGAAAACGGAAAAGTTACCTTTTCTATTTTTTCTCTGCTTTTTTCCTCATATTTCAATAATACTTATTTTTAATTTCTAAGTTTAGAATATAATTTTTGTTTGGAAATTTGAAACATTTCGATAATGCTTTGTACTAATAAAAAAAGAAAAAAGAAAAAGTATTTTTATTATTTTTATTTGATTTTATATAAAAGCAACTACTTGACTTGGTATATAGATTATGTACCATTGCATTGAAGGGGCACGCCAGTCAAGTTACAAGCGCGAGGAAGAGAAATGGCAAGAGTCCTATTAATAGGTATTTGAAAGGGAGCAAGTCCGGTGATGATGAAGCAAAGGCAATCCCGACCCCCGCTAGCAAGCGACCGGATCGCATTACAGCAATCCACTGTTGGGGACGTGCCATTAACGGAGCTGTTGGTGACAAAGTTCATGCAAGGGGTGAAGCTAGAGAGCATGGAGGCACTACAAGGCACATTCATTTGCCCATTCACTGGCAAAAGACGCACCAATAGCAGAGCCAAGGACAGGCATGAAAAGGGGCTCACAACTTTCATTTGGCTATTTCAAGTTTTTTTCCTCTTTTGTGGGAAATCTGTGGTTTGCTTGAGAAACAAAGGAATGTTGGGGGGAGTTTATATACAAATTGGATGGGGGAGTTGGTTTTGGAGCTCAACTACTTTTAACAAACCATGTGAAAGATTTGAAAGTTTTGAAGTGGATTGGAAGTGGGTGTGAAGTGAAGTGAGGTGGCATGTTTATAGGGCCTCCCTTGACTTGAATTTGGAGTTGTTGACTAGGATGGAGATTTGTAGCTTCATGATTGGCCAATGTCTCAACTTCTCAATTAGGCAACATTTTTCAATTAGTATGAACTTAGAGAACATTTTTCAAAATTCTTCTAACAAACCACAATGTCATGCCATATAATTTATCGTCATTAGTCTTAAAATGCCATATAATTTGTATACGAACCAAACAGTTGCGATGCATTGGGTGATCTCAAAGAGAATTGAAGCCACCACACATAGAATCCCACATTGAATTAGCATCTTGTAGGAATCCATTTGGCAATGGAAATAGAAGCTAAAAAGAGGGAAGCAAGTCTTGTGTTGCCAATATTATCGGGTAGGAGGAACGAAGTTGTTACACAACTAGACTTAAAAGATTAATGTTTAGAATATCGATTTTAGAGCTGTGAATAAGGGAAATGACTAGTTTTAGACAACTTAATCAATCAATACCTATAATTCTTAATCAATGACTAGTTTTCGCCCTTCCTATTAATTAAATATGGGAAAATTGTACAAACTACCATTAAAGTATGATGTAACAATTAAGTCCGTAAACTTTTATTCAAATCAATTACATCCCCTAAAATTTGATAAGTGTTGTCGTTGACTGAAAAATTTCGGTAAATCATAAATTGCCACATCATTCTCAAATTTAATTGTGAAATTAAATTAAATTTTGAGGCAATATTTCTCAAAATTATATTGGATCAACAGTTGGTTTATTTTGAAATTGGGTCAAAATTAAACTAGACTAAAGTTCAATTAGTGAGTTTGAACATGGAAGTCCAAATTCCAACAAATATGCTCAAATTCATAAAGGTAGTCTAAGTCTTTATGGGTGGTCCTAGTTCATATAGATAAGTCCAATAGGACAGGCTCAAAGACCCAGACCCAAAGGCTCACTTGGGCCCAAGCCCAAGGTCCATGGAAACTATATAAATAAAGAAGCTCTCCTTCATTTTAAAGAATCCATAAATTTGAAACTCCACAAAGAGTTCACAACGACAGAAGACTCTCCAAATTTCTAAGGATCAAACAAACTTTTGAAACTAAAAGGCACTTCGAAGGTGAAGCAATTTCATAAGCAAGTCACTCAAACACAAAAAACACACATCGTGTTCTTAGTGTGAACCATATAAGAAGATCAACAAGTCAACAATCGATCCCACGATCAACAAGTCAAAAAGGCCAATCATCCAAGAAGATCAACAAGTCAAAGATAGATCCCATGATCAATAAGTTCAAAGATCGATCATCCAAGCAGATTAAAAATTCATAGACCGATCCAAGAATCAACAAGTCAACGACCAATCATACAAGAAGATTAACAAGCTAAAGGCAGATCGAACACCACCAAACTCAATCTTGAGAACAATCTGTGAAGCCCTCAAGACAAAGTCAACTTCAAGAGCAAGTTGCAAAGCCTCTGATAAAATTATACATTCGAAAACATGTTGCAAAGCCCTGATCGAGATATTTGTATATGAGAGAGAAAGAATCAGAGAAACATATTAGAGATTGTATTCCACATCGCATATATTCAAATAAATAAAATTCAAAATTTATTTGCACGTGTCTCATTTGTACTCGTCCGTCGAAATCTCGTGTGAACATTTGTAATTAACCCTCTCTAGTTAAATTTGATTGATTCTCACATGTGTGAAGATGGTAAATTTGTCTGGAAAATTTAACTCTTTTTTTCTCTCTCTAAAAGCAATAATTTTTAAACCAATCCTTGAAAGTTTAAGAATCAATAAGAAATCATAGTCTAGTTTGGTAATCATTGGTTATGTGAAAATGGAGCACGTAAACATTACTTATATCCATTGGATTTTTGAAAATTAAGCGTATAAGTATTATTTCAACCTAGGACCTCGTTTTTGTTAATAAATTGAGCCTTATTAATTAGAATTGCAAAATGGTGCAGAGTTTTTATGTTTAAGCTCCTATTGAACTCTTAAGAAAGATATTAGGTACGCGAGCAACTGATTTATGTAAGCTGCAAAAACATGATCATCAACAAGGTATTTTCTTTGCATCTTTTAATGATATATTTAAGTCGTATCACTTCAAAAATGGTATATAAGTTCATATCTATAATTGACATGCTTAAAGCAGAGACTGAATGAATTCAATATTATATTTAAATAAGTTTGAATTTTGAAAATTAAAACATTAAAACGAAGAAAATTAAATAAGTTTGAACGGTTGCAAAATATTCTAAAACTTTCGATAGGAAAAGGGAGGATGATTTTGGTTGTGGAAGCTTTGAATAGGGAAAGAAATTGGTTTAGCCAATATCTTGCCGATGTTGACCGCATTCCCATATATGTGTAGAAATGTAGAACTTCTGTTGTGAGAGCATTGACAAAGGGCAGTACATCCCAATGCTGGTTGTAATCTATCTGCATTAGATTTAAAAGCCAAGAAAACACAAATTATCATTTTACGCGGATCGGAGATGGATTGTACGACCAAGAACTTTTGCTCCTTGCTCAAAAAGAACACTTTGGTAGCAAGTCAAAGACCACAAAAAATACCCTCCTAAATTCGAGGAAATGGTGGATTGGTGAGAAAGAAATGAGAATTCTCAGCCTATAAAAGGGACCATCATCCAACAACAAAAATAGTTGAATTTTGGAGTTAGTGTGAAGGACAATTGTTTTGATTGACTTCTAGTAAAACAGTGAGAGAGGGAACTTTCATCGCTGAAGACATTGTTATTGTGCATGACATTGTAACTCACTTACTTGACAAGAAGTTGAAGTGCAAGGTAGCTACCTTAAAGTCCTCAACATTGCTATAAGTGACAAATATGCAAGAGATTTCTCTTACTATTCATTTTCTAACTTAAATTTTTTGTCCAACATTTATTGTAACATATTTTGTTTTTTGTTTTCCTTTAATTTGAATGTAAGTTATGTTCTATTATTTATTTTATTGCCTTTTACTTTATTGCTTAGTTGTACTATGCTTTCACTATGTTGAGGTTCTTGTCGTACTGTTTCTAGCGATGTCCCTTGCATTCTGATTTCTTAGTGTAGATAGACTGTTGCATACATCTTCAATGTGAAGCATCTGGTTGTACTATTTTTGGCAATGTTCTTCACATTTTGAATGTAGGCAACATTCTTCATATTTAGCATTTGAAGGTTCACTACTATGAAGTTGGTAGATTTGAGGGGTCCCCCATAGCCACTCACTAATGAATACGTACCACATCCTTAATGCGATAACATAAAAAGCAAGTGTGCTTCAGGAGAAGGCACTGATGTGCAGTACAAACTTAGTTTTCAGATATGTCAATTGCCTTAATTAATGACCTTTTTTTTTTGTTAATGTGCTGCATATTACTTAGCATTCATCTATTTACTATGCATGTTTCAATATAGTTAGTATTGCTCTTGATAATGTGTGCCGCACCGGCATTCCAACTTATTTCACCCAACTTTTGTGTTTGTTTAACCTACCCAAATCAAAATATGAAATTACTTTAAAGAACTGGTCCTTGAGAAAATGACTTTGATATACTTATTACTTGATACAATTGACAGCGTACACTTACGTTTTTAAGAAGTCGGAGTGATGTTTAGGGCATATCCAATACGAACCAACAATCCTAAATAAATTTAACATCAGCATCGTTCCGGTCTCTCATCAAGTTTTTGTCGCCGTTGCTAGAGACTGATTTATATTTTAGTTTTTTTGTATTTTGTTTTGGAAGGGTTAATAAAGTCAATCGTTATGTGCAGGTGCATGAACGAGCATTTTAGCACTCTTTTTGAATTTGATTATGAAATCGAGAGAACTTATCTTCGTAGACGTCAACAAGAGCGAAGGAATAGAGGAATCAGAATGGCTCAGCAAAGAGGTAACAATTTATCTAATGTACCCAATGTGTGGACATTGACAATGTTAACCGCAATGCAAATGTGACCCTAATCCGATAGTGGATGAGAGGGATAGGACTATTAAGGTTCTAAACATTATAGCCAATGTTTTAACCTTAGGCATTGTAAGGCATGAGATTAGAGCAAGATATTTTTAGTTGAAGCTTGTGATGTTTCAAATGCTATAAACCATTGTTTAATTCCATGGTTTTGCATATGAAATCTACATCAACCCTTGAGATCATTCCTAGGGGTCAATAATATCTGATGTAACACAAAATGACCTGAGGCTTACAATGTTTCCTTATTCCTTAAGTGACAGTGCTAAAGTTTGTGTGGATACTTTGCCTCTTGGCATTATCACATATTCGGAAACATTAGCTGAAAATTTATTATGAAATATTATCCTTCTTCTAAGAATGTAGGAGTGAGAAATGAAATTATTGGATTTAAGTAGTATGAGGATGAGACAGTTAGTGAGTCTTAGAGAGATTTTACGAGCTTTTGAAGAAGTGTCCTAAACATAGTCTACCTTACTTTATTCAAATAGAACGGTTTTACAATTGGTTAAAACTAGGTACTAGAGTGATGCTAGACGCATCTACAAATAGATCTTTGCTTAGGATAACCTGTAATGAAGCTTATATTATCTTAGAAACTATACCTATGAATAAATGCCAATGGACCAAAACTCACAAAACCATGGCCAAGAAAGTGAGAAAATTGATTATGATGCACTTATTTCAATTCAAGTGCAAATGATCACAATGAAAATGTGATGAAGAATCTTCAATTGTAAACAACGCAATTGCAAAATGCATCAGCAATTAGCCAACCACCTGAGAATGTCTGTTTTTTTTGTGGTGATTTAGAAAGTTCTTGTATTTGACCACATAATCTTGCCTCTGTTATGTACATGAGAGCCGGAAATCCTAACAGACAATCTCAAAATTCTCATCAATATCCTAATCATTATACACCTGGAGGGAGTAATCATCCTGATTTCTCTTGGTCAAATCTAGTAGATGCACTTAACAATCCCTTATCCCAACCAGAAGCACACAATTCTTCCAATTATCAAAATCAAAACCAAGGATATGGGAGCCACAAGATGTAAGGACCTAACCCAATCTAGGGGTTCTACCTAAGCCCTTAACATCAAATGCATGTAAATAAGGACATCTTGGGTATGCATAATTAAAATCATTCAAAAATCCATAAACCACATTGGAATATAAGCTGCTTAGTTCGATCTTAAATCCATAAGTTTGAAGTGTGGGTACCCAAGAGTTTAAAACATAAAACAAAAGTCTGATATACAACATGTCGTGCACCTAAAATCCGTGCCGAAAGAAGCAAAACCAAAAATAAATAAATTTAACATAATGCAGTGGGTCCCATGGTTATCTCTAGCTCGCCAATCCCCCCATCCTGATACGATCATGTAGTACCTTTGATATTCCATAGTGGAAAGGGTGAGTTTGTGAAAACTAAGTAATGATTCCCCAACTCGGGGCAGTCATGCATCAGTCAAAGCATCAATCAAATATGCAATCATCAATATTTAAGGGGGTTTACAAAACCTAAAGCTCCTGGATAATATGTCAGGATTCATGTACTTTACCTACGCCTCGTAGAGCGGTCTAAGGCAACGTACCTAAGCACAATGTTCACAAAAGACAATGAATCTCTTAGGCACTCTACGAGATCATACACTTACGAGTATGAAGACTTGCTAGCTAGGAGACCACAAACCCCCATAGGCTCGTACACGCGGTGAGACGTAGATCCCGCGCTCACCAAGGGCCACAAACCCAACCACATACCTTGAGAGGCACCCTAGTGAAAATATGATAGGATTCGTGAACGAACCATCCACGGAAGCCTAACGGCAAGAGACCACAAATCTCGCATCAAGAATGTGCCAGCCATAAACCACAAGTCCGCTAACTAGTATCCTCTATCTCGTCTTCATGTCTCGTTTGCGTCCAAACGAATCATCAAGTCGTGTATCTAACAAATAGGTAGGAAACGAATCATCAAGCCATGAAGGATTGGCTCTTACAATTCACAACAATGGTTCAACATATGAGAAATGAACATGATAGCTCTAAACGTGGTTCTCATAATACGTGAAGCATGATGTTGATAAAATTGGTATAAGCATCCAGAATACATGACATGCCAAGTTAAACATATAGTGCTCACAGTACGTGCTACATACTATTTGTGTAAACAATACAAGCACCAAACAATATAGGCATGCCAAATCATACATATAAGTCAATACATTCAATTAGTGCATGAACCAAACCACATGCCACAAGTAGAGGAATGTGGGACCCTTACCTTAGCAAACTCCTTTAGTTGCATTTGCTGCAGATAACTCGAACCTCAGCAGCAAACTGATTCTTCAAACACTCAAACGATGAATCCAAGCCCAAACAGTGAAGAATCCCAAGAACTTGACTTTCTACAAAACCCGGTAGCTATGCGCGCCTCGAGACTAAAGTGACTGGCATGGTACACCTTTTCACATAGCAATGAAACCAACAATCAATACTTCTCGGACCAAGCAGAACTTAATGGGCCAAATCTGGCTTAATTGGACAAAGTGTGCATTACATGGCCGAATAAGAGTTAAATTTTGGGTCAAAATGGATTAGTATGGTCCTCAATGGGTTTAAGTGCAATTAAGGGTTAATAATAGTGATGAAGCAGCATAATAGAGTGATCAAAATGGTTAAATTAGCTAAGAATGGTTAATCTATATGAAGAGGCAGGGGGCCTTGGTCAAAAGAAGAAGTGTTGGAAGGGTATTCGGTAAAGTCTTAGTTAAAAAGTGTTGGTGGCGGTTTGGCCATGTGAAGGAATGGTGGGGTTCGGCCAAGTTTTTGTCAAGGGGAAGTGTTAGTGAGGTCACGTGGCAATTAGGAAGGGAAGGGAAATGGTTAAGGCGGGGGCTTAAAGGTGGAGGGTCAAATGGTCAAACAGATGAAGGGTTAGGGGGTGGTCTCTATCAAAAACAGGTTAAGGGAAGAAGAAATTTGTCCACCGCTCGACTAGTTAACCTATACTCACTGGTTTCGGACGAGTATCACCGGAGTAAAACTACGCACGACACTCACGTTAGAGGTCTAAGCAAATGGAGGCGAGACTTGTTTGACGCTGAATGAAAACTCAAAGCAATCTCGACGAACTCGGCTACAAACCCAACACGCCATCTTCCTCCTGAGACTAATGACCGCTACGAACCTAGACGACGGTAAATTGAACCCAAACTTTAGCGAGTGTGAAGCAACCCCTGTTCCACAACCGCAAATCTCGAGCTTTACCACTCACTCGCTCTCACCTGACCTTACACGTGACGTCATCATCTTAACTCGCTTCAACATGAGAATTCAACGAAGAGTTCGATCTGACGACGTGAAGCTCGAGCTAGTAAGGTCTCGAACAAAGCTCCTGAGTGTTGGCGGCCAATAAGAGACTTTATTGCGCAAATCACCTAGGGTTTTGAATCCCTCAACCAAAAAGACCAAAATGCCTATAAATCTTATCTGAATTTCAAACATTCCTTCCAAGCTAACAATTACTCGAACGCCCCTTAAACCAACACTTATTCCCCTAAATAACACATGGGTTATTACAATATCCCCTTAGAAAACTTTCGTCTCTGAAAGTTGGCTAAGGCTCAAATAATTTAAAACCACAAGAGCGTATAACACTACCAATCTCAACCCAAGACTGTCAACGACAAACAACTCAAGATCTAGCAATATTCTCCCATTAATCTCGTCCTAAAAAGAAGGTGACCTACATCTCAATACAAACAATGCATTAAGCGAACATCGGTAAAGTGGCTGATAAAAACTATCATATGCAAATCCATTAGAACAACTAACTAATCAACACAGATCTAAACGACCCTCTTAGTCGACCCATCAGTTTGTGGATGCAAAGCTGCACTAAACTACCAGTAGTTCAAAGCCTCCCTGAAAGTCGTTCTAAAGTGTGAAGTTGTATGAACCCAGGTTTTCAAAGAATACAACCAAAGACCTTACTTAATTCCAAACGCATGAAAATCAGTTACAAAACCAATTTAACGGATAGACCAATGTGCATTAAATGAAAAAGATTTTTCAGTGGGATCCCTAAACATTTAAGTAAGCATTAAATATCAGTTATCAAAAAATTACGGAATTAAAACATGCTAGGACTTTTTCTAGACTCTAGTGCAACGTCCCCCATAGTCAAACAGCAGCCTGGTCAGCATCCTGGTCCAAGTACCTGGAGAAAATCCACAATGACAAGGATGAGTCGCAAAACTCAGTAAGGAGCCCCAACTCGGGGATCAATATGTATACGGTCAAAAGAGCATATCACATAATACAATACAAGGAAAAAATAATAATAAGTAATTTATGTCAAAACCAGAGAAGTCTATCAACTTAAACTCTAAACCAAAAATACTCTTCATGATGTCCTTCGACTCTAGGAAATCTCGATAACCAATGCTAGTGTAAGAGCATCTCGGCCAGCCGAAGCAATCTGGTTGCCGCCAGATCTCGAGCATTCGTGCGAAGAAGTAGTACGCGCACCCTCCGTAGTGGGATATCGCCACACCCTCACTTCCAAACATGGCTCGTGGGAATAGTCAAGTGAACTTTGGGTAGGTATGGATAACTGGGTGGCCACCTGATCTTTGACACTACCGCGATGAGCTAAGACACGTTTGACTTAACCATAGCTCGTGCTCTCAAAGAAATATCGTCCGCTTTGGAATATCTCAAAAACTCGGGTTACCTTTGGAACATTAAAATAATTGGTCCTCATTGGGACATCTATAACTCAATGATTCAATATGGCTAGATCTCTTTGGAACATTCTTACCCAACACACACACACACATATATATATATCACAATACATAAAGCAATGTTAGGCTAGTTCATTGTAAAACATCACGATCTAACAAGCATCAACAATAACTCAAAATAACATAATACGTACAACTACACTCAAATCATATTACATAATAGATATCATAGAAACACCACAATCATAAAGATAACAACAAGTTCAATCAACATGCATACATGTTATTACACCACAGACCACGAATGGTTCCTACCTGGCCGAAATTCCTAAATGAGCTCCTTAACTCCAAAACCCACGAACCACGAAGATTGGTACTTAAAAATAACCCTAACGAATAAATGGGTTAGAATTAGCACTTACGACCA
The DNA here is from genome assembly GCA_037832605.1 of Cyclanthera cordifolia. Classification (NCBI taxonomy): domain Eukaryota; kingdom Viridiplantae; phylum Streptophyta; class Magnoliopsida; order Cucurbitales; family Cucurbitaceae; genus Cyclanthera; species Cyclanthera cordifolia. Next base: position 3,785,133 of record JBBMEG010000020.1, on the reverse strand, counting down.
TCAAAAACAGACTCAGGGCGAGAAAATCATTCAAGAGACCACACTTTCAAAAAACGAGTTCTAAGGGCTCTATCAAAGCTGATCAAACTTAGCCAAGGGGCTCTCTTTTCAATAACCCATGACCTAAATGCAATTCATCAAGGTTAAAAACATTAATTTGTTAATTTAAGTTATCACCCCTACATGGTCTCACCAGCTAAGGAATTTAATACAAAGGCTTCACACTTAATAGGTTTGATTATCGCCAACAAAAATGGCAAAAGAGGTCTACACAATTAGTACAATTACTATTTGTTTTGAATAGTTTCACATTTGAAGTTTCAATAAAAGGGTTTCATTTTACCATTGAACAATAATTCAAATTTAGTCCATAAGGCTTAAATACCAGTCAAGAATTTTGATCAAGGTTCTAATCTCAACAATAGCCCAAAAATATAATTTATCAGTGAAATCTCAACCACCACTATCTAGATATAAAATCATGAGCAAAAAATCAACAAATCATCAGTTTACCATACAAAAATTACCTAGAGAGAACTCCTACAGCTTGCTCACCAAGACAATACCAAGGGTGGATTGCGGTTAGGACGTGAACGTGGCGGGGTGGGTTTGGCTTTGCACTGCCCAAATCGTGACTAGACTGGCCGAATTTGATTGGTGCAATAGAGAGATAGGCGACAACTTCTCTTGAGCACACCCTTGTGTGCATGAACGAAGATGAAGAATGAGGGAGAGAAAATGTGGAGGAAGCGAGAAATCGATAAAAAAAGGAGAGACAAAAAAACTTAATTTTTCTTTAATAAAATTAGGTCAAATCAATTAAATGATTGATAGCTGATAGGATTTGATTTTCCGGATAAATCCAATTAATCTATAAATACTTATAGTTTATTAATTTTATAACCCTTAATAAACCTCTCTAATAATAACCAATGCCTTTTTTAACAACTACTCAATTTATTTTAAATTAGAATTTTGATTCAAAGCTTGAAAACTTCGAGTTGTTACAGAAGTGGACCGCACGTCTCTATCCGAAGCAATACTCACAAGAATTCCACGAAATCAGACAAATTTTTCTAAACATAACTGTTCCCATCTCTCAATTGAAGATTCCAACTTCTTTGGAATATAGTGGGCACGCTTGGAAAGTATGTCCATAATCGCACATATGACAGAACCATCTCGACATCACAGGGCTCATGGGACAACCTTCTGCCTTGGCAACTTCTCTTGCTAATAAACTAAACATTTATTGCCAAACACTACAACTCAGTTTTATCTTCTTCTACCAGAACCACTTCCTCGGATTAATACCTTATGATACCCCCGAGGTACTAAGCAATGACATACTTTGATTCTTTGACAACAACTCAAACCTGATCTTAACATTAGTAAGCACCTCTAACTTCTGCATGAACTGCAGTCGCAGAACAAAACCCCTAATGCAACGGTGCTCCCATCAACATGCACTATAGCAAACCAATCTAACAAGCTGGAAGGTCACTCTAATGACTCTCTACAAACCTTCGACTCAACAACAACTGCATTGACAACGAGGCCAATTGAACTAAAATCTCTCGCACTTACGCAATCTTTGTCTTGTCTAACTCCCGCTGAACGAAATCTCCAAAAGGAACCTTATAGGTGAAAGAGACCTCTCCTCTCGACGCATCAACAATCACGCTCGCTCCACCTGAGTGACAAATGATGTCACAAACATAAGCCTTTTCCCGTTCATCCAGAATACATGACATGCCAAATCAAACATATAGTGCGCTTAGTACGTGCTACATAGTATCAATGTAAAAAATACAAGCACGAAACATTACAAGGCATACCAAGTCATACGTATAAGTCAATACATTCAACTAGTGCTTGAATTAAAACACAGGCCACAAGTAGAGGAATGTGGGACTCTTACCTTAGTCAAACTCCTTTAGTTGCATTTAGTGCAGATAACTCGAACCTTAGTAGCAAACCAAACCTTCAAATACTCAAATGATGAATCCAAGCCCAAACAATGAAGAATTCTAAGAACTAGACTTTCAACAAAACCCGGTGGCTATGAGTACCTCGAGACTAAAGTGACTGGCATAATACACCTTTTTACATAGCGATGCAACCAACAAGCAATGCTTCTTGGGTCGAGCAGAACTTAATGGGCCAAATCGGGCTTAATTGGTCAAGGTGTGCATTACATGACCGAATAAGAGTTACATTTTTGGTCAAAATGGATTAGTATGGTCCACAATGAGTTTTACGTCCAATTAAAGGTTAATTATGGTGATGAGCAGCAGAATAGGGTGATCAAAATGGTTAACTTAGCTATGTATGGTTAACCTAGGTGAAGAGGCAGGGGGCCTTAGTCAAAAGAAGAAGTGTTGGAGAGGTATTTGGTTAACTCTTGGTCAAAGAGTGTTGGTGGGTTTGGTCAAGTGAAGTAATGGTGAGGATTCGACCAAGTTTTGGTCTAGGGAAAGTGTTGGTGGGGTCGCGTGGCAATTAGGAAGGGTAGGGGAAATCGTGAGGGTGGTGGTCTTAAGGGTGGAGGGTCAAATGGTCAAACAGATGAGAGGTTAGGGGTAGTTCAATCAAAATTAAGGGAAGAAAGAATTGGTCCACCGCTCAGCTAGTTAACGTGTACTCGTTGGTTTCCGACGAGTTTGGCACGAGCAAAACGACGGACGATAGTCAAATTAACGGTTTAAGCAAACAGAGGCGAGACTTGTGCGATGCTGAACGAAAACCTGAAGCAATCTCGACGAACTCAACTACAAACCCAACACACCATCTTCCTCTTGAGACGAACGATCGCTACAAACTCAAACGACGATGAATTGACCCCAAACTTTAGTGAGTGTGAAACAACCCCTCTTCGACGATCGCAAATCATGAGCTCTACCACTCACTCGCTCTCACCTAACCTTGCACACGGTGGCATCAAGTCAACTCACTTCCACATGAGAATTCGATGAAGAGTTCGGTTAGACGACATGAAGCTCGACCTAAGAAGGTCTCAAAGAAAGCTCCCAAATGTTAGCGGCCAAGATGCTTCTAAACCTTGCTTGAATTTCAAAAATTCCTTTCAAGCTAAAAATTACTCAAATGCTCCTTAAACCAGCACTTATTCCTCTAAATAACACATGGGTTATTACAAAAGAGTTTTCAAAAACCTACTCTTCAACAGCAAGTTCCTGGAACTCACTAGAAACCATGTTCAAAGAGTACATTATTAAGACTGATGCAACTATCTATAATGAATAAATAACAATGAAAAATCTAGAGTTGCAAATTAGGCAGCTAGCATCAGAATTGAGAACTAGACTTAGGAAAACTTCCTTCGGACATTGAACATGCCAAGATGGATGGAAAGAAGCAAGTTCAGATGATTGAACTTAGAAGTGGGAAATATTTATAGATGGTGTTAAAGAATAACAATCAAAAGAGAAGTTGAAGGCTGAAGTATAAGTTACAGCAAGCAGCGGTGCAAATGCGGAAGCCATCTATAGTACAGATAACACCGTATGCAAAATTTTGAGAGATCTAGCTACAAATGAATTTGAATGTAGCAAGGTTAAAAGCCCAGTTCCAAAAAATTTAACAAAGGATAGTGAGAAGGAAGAGCAAACACTGGTGTTTACTCCACCTCCTCTTCAAAGATTGAATAAGAAAAAAAAGAGACAAGATAGAGTTTGAGAAGTTCTTAGACATTCTCAATTAAATTCACATCAATATTCTATTGGTGGATGCGTTGATGCCGAAAAATGGTCAATGGATATCCACAATAATGATTTGCTTAGCTGGGGATGAAAAGGCCTGCAAAAAAGTTAAATTAGGACACACCTGTGTGGTGTGAGATACATGGCCTCCGATGCCTAAGTAAGAAACGAAATTTAGAAGAATAGAACAAGAGTTTAGGAATAGCGTAAAAGTACTTAGCTTAGGATCCCCTGGAATGAAGATTGACATGACTCTTATAGCAATCGGTTTCATAACCACTACAGCTCACTAATTGGCGACTTAATGACCGGCCGTTTTGAGACGTTCGTCATCAAGCTGGGTATTAATACCAGTGTAACTCCTGACCGTTACCCTTTGGGGGTGTAACGACCTTGACTCCGGAGTTACTTGGACTTGGTCAACCTTGGCAGGTTCTCACCTCCATGGTCGACCCCTTAGTGGTGCAACCTTCTCGTTGTAGTGCTAGGATGTCACGAGTGTGTAGCGTCCCTTAGCGCTACTTTAGACTTGGTCGACTTATCAACAAAAAAGTTCTAACCTCAACGAGTAACCCATCTAAGTTAGCCTACTCGGCCGTCCTTCCTTGAGGCCGGCTTTGGACTCGGTCAGCATTTACAGGTCCTCACCTTCAGGACCAACCAACTCGGGTTGACCTACTCGTTGTAACTAGGCACGCCACGGGTGCAACGTCCGGTTACATTACTTGGACTTGGTCGACTCCTGGGGGAGAGTCTTGACCTCCACGACCAACCCACTCGGGCTGACCTACTAGTTATAACAGGGGACGCCACGGGATGCGACGCCTCTAAACGTTACTTGGACTAGGTCGACTCATCCAGAGGAGAGTCCTAACCTCCACGACCAACCCACTAGAGTTGACCTACTCTTTGTAACTGGGGACGCTACGAGGTACAATGCTTTCATACGTTACTTGGGCTTGGTCTACTCTGATGGCAGTCCTGACCTCCATGATCAGCCCACTCGGACTGACCTACTCGTTGTAACAGGCGACACCACGAGGTCCAGCACCTCCAAACGTTACTTGGACTCGGTCGACTCCTTGGAGAGTCCTGACCTCCACGGCCAATCCACTCAGATTGACCTACTCTTTGCCAAACCCGAGAAGGGTGAGGCTGCAAGGGCCACTCTAGAGGGTAAAGGCCTTCCTTGGCCGACCCTAGAGAAGTCGCAGTTGCTTGGCCAACCCCTAGGGGGTTATCGCCTCCATTTGGCCGACCCCTAGGGGATCATCAATGGCGAGGCCGACCCTCGAGGGGTCGAAAATGGAGAGGCCGACCCTTAGGGGGTCGGCAAAGGTGTTGGCAGACCCTCGGGGGTCGGCATAGGTGTTGGCCGACCTCCCGGGGTCAGAGATGGCGTGGCCGACCCTTGAGGAGTCAGCAAAGGTGTTGGTCGACCGCTAGGGGGTGGACAATGGCGTGGCTGGCCCCTAGGGGGTCGGCAATGGACTCGACCGATCCCTGGAGGTCGAGGCTACCATATGGCCGACCTCCGAGGGGTCGGTATTAGCTTGTTTGTCCTTTAGGTGAGTCCTAACCTCTTCCTAGTTTTTTGGGATATTCTTAGCTTACAACATTACCCTCACTCTTCATTTTCGGACTTACTTTGTTGCCAAAATTTGAAGAGTAGTTCGTTGTTTCGAAGGTTCTCTTTTTAGAGTGTCACATTTTTAGGCATTCTTTTATCAGCAATGTGGCCAAGTAGACTCCCTTTGCAGAGTCTCACTACCTTTGGCTCTTTTCGGCCAAGTTGTCTCCTTTTCTCAAAGACTTTCCGCCCTTAAGCACCTTTTTAAAATTTTCACCAAGTAGGTTCTTTTTTTAAAGACTCACTACACTTAAACCCCTTTTCAAAATTTAGGATGGGTAGGCCCTCTTTGTGGAGACTTATCCTTTTTTAGCACTTCTTTGACTTGTAGGTTCCTTAGGCTCCCTTGGCAGGGACTTGCCTATTTCCAAGTGCCTTTCAAACTCAGATGTTACTTAGGCTCTTTTTGTAAAAGCCTTGCTCATTTATCTTCCTTTCAAAATGTTCAGGTTACTAAGACACTTTTTATAAAAGTCTTGCCCATTTAGCCATTTTCGAACATCATAGGGTACTTAGGCTCTCTTGGCTAGAGACTTGCCTTTTTCCTACCTTCGCTATTCGAAGATTACTCGTTACTTTGGCTGTAATGGACCCTTCATCCGATCATGAGACTGAGTCCCACCACCTTAGCCTCTTCTTTAAAAAGAGGACTTGGCATAGGGCCTTGGTAGTCGTAGGTGGCTTCCAACACTTGGATCGTGTTCTTTGGAGTCCACAACCTACAGAGTATACTGACTTCAAACGCTCTTTTAGTCGTAGGTTTTTATGCATCTTGCTTCAACTTCTTGATACCTTTGAGACTCAAGGTGTTGCTGAGGTCGCCTTGGCTGAATTTCGGACTTCCGCTAAGGCGGTCCAAAGTCTTGTCGCTTGAACTTACAAGGACAACTCATCTACCCTGGCTCGGCTTTGTTACGAATTTGACTTCTGCTAAAGTGAAGTTGTAAGATGCCTCGTACTTAGTCAATTTAGTTGAAAGGCTCTCCTGCCTTTGTAACCTTGGAGAACAATTTTAGCTCGACTACTACCGGTTGGGCGCTAGATCGAATTAAAGGATGGGTTACCCATAGTACCCCCTTGTCTCTCTCCAAGTCTTTTTGTGCCACCATAGCAGTAGAGGTCGCTGACCCTTCTTTGCCGACCTTCGAGCCTGGACTTCCTAGTGATCCAGTGCAGGTTGCACATGACTTTCGCCTCTTCCAAGGTACATCTGAGAATGACCTCCTGGGTCAGGCTCTTCCAATTAGGACCAAATCTGTCCAAGTCGGGCTTAGTATGCCTAGTTCCAGCAAGTGCAGCACTGGATGACCTTGTTGCTTTTTGATGTACTTCTGATACGAATCCAATGAACGATCCATTACATGTACCGGAAGGCCCTATTACAAGGAGTAAGACAAAGAAGATTCAAGAGGCTTATACACTACATCTTCAAATGCTTGCCAATGCACAAGAAGA
>JBBMEG010000020.1:3684789-3778229 GCA_037832605.1 Cyclanthera cordifolia | reverse complement strand
GAGAGAGAGAGAGAGAGAGAGAGAGAGAGAGAGAGAGAGAGAGAGAGAGAGAGAGAGAGAGAGAGAGAGAGAGAGGAGGTTGACATTTTTTTTGCATATATTACCTTTTTAAAACTTGGAACGATTTAAATGCAGCTCTCCTATCCTATCTCTGTGTTTTGCCACAGGATCTTGTGGTGTTTGTTTTCTGATGTAGACCGTTGTTGAAACTGAACGGAACGGACTTTAGAAGCCTCTTTACAAGTATTTTAAATGAATTAGAATGTGAAACACTTCTTCTTTTATGTCAAATATGAAAGTTATTTCATATTAAGCACCTGTAAATTTATAGCTTACGTTAATTGGTCATAAGCTTATTTTTGGTGTCATGTTCATTTTGCAAACTTGGTAATAAAAAAATTATGTTGATTACTAAGTCGTGCATTCAATACTCTTTTTTACCACGATGATAACAATAAACAGAAGAATAAAGATAATGGAGTGTGAAATCAAATAAGTTATTCAATGCAAAGTTTCAATTATTAATTTCTTGTCTTACAGCTACCCACCACAACAGTTTATATCAATGCCTGTTATTAATGGGCTTTTATTGTGAAGAAGATAAGCAATGAAAGAACAATAATAACGTAAAGCAAAATGGCTGATAAGCTTAATTATATAACGAAACTAATAATTTATATATGAATAAAATCGTATCTTGCCGGCGAAGAACATTTCCAGAAGAGAAAACACAAACAGAGGAAAAGAGAGAGAAAGATGGGTGCTTCTCAATCAGTCTCTGAGAAGTCAATTCATGAATTTGTGGTCAAGGTAAATTCTCAGACTCTTTCCAGCTACAGTTTCCCTTTTTTTCTTTTCAATGGAAACTGAGGAAATTAAAGTTAAATTTGGGATTTTTGAAGGATGCGAGAAGGCAAGATGTGGACCTAAGCATTTACCGGGGAAAGGTCCTTCTAGTGGTAAACGTTGCTTCCAAATGGTTCGTTCTCTTTTCCTCCTTAGCTTGCTTTGCTTCTCTTGGTTACTCGAATTCATGGAATTCAACTTATTCCTGAACCATTTTGAATTAATTGCTTGAGCAGTGGTTACACAGACTCAAATTATACCCAGCTCACCGAGCTTTATGGAAAATACAAAGAAAAAGGTATGTTAGCACAACATTAGGTATTGCCATACCTCATCTTCTGTATTAATAGAATTTCCTCCAAGCGTATAATCTTCTGCATTTCCTTCTTAACTGGGATTTTCAGGACTAGAAATCTTGGCTTTTCCGTGTAATCAATTTTTGAATCAAGAACCTGGATCGAGTCAGGAGGCACAGGAATTTGCCTGTACAAGATTCAAAGCTGAGTATCCGGTATTCCAAAAGGTATCATACTTGGGTTTCTATTTTTTTTATTTATTTTCTTTTTTAATTAACTCTTGCTCTGGATATATATTTCAGAGGCTTTTCATAATATAATGAGATTTTTCACACATACCTTTCTTGCTTCATGGTGTCTATACACCTATAACCTATTCATGTCTTGGTCTGATGAGATTTTTTTTCACCCAATGTGGAAACCTTGACTTGGACAAATTTGGTCCATTTTTTCATTCTATACTTTTCTGCTTATGGATAAAGACAGCAGAAATGAGATCTATTATGCTCTTAATCCTTCTGATTTGAAGGATTTGTTGTTTTTACTGTATTGCAGCATTGCCTTAACTGCTACCCTTTGGTCCTTACTCTATCTGGGTAGCATCTCTGAGATATACTCATTGGTAATGCAATCAACTCACATGCAGAAAGTTAATTCCAGATCTTTGATTTCTCCTTATCGTTTGGGAATTCTTAGAAGGTCAACTATTAAGATTGGCCTTCTTGCGAGCGGAAAAACATTTAAACGAAAGAGACCTAAAAGAATAAAACATAGACCAACAATTAAGTGTATAGGAGAAGAGAGAAAAAGGGAAGACGTCAAGCTTATAATGGTTCAGTAGTAGCCTACATCCGACGTGGAAATCAGAGCCAGAGGGAAAGAGCCTCTTATTCAAGTTTTGTTCAGCAACTTCAGGGAGTAAATATGATCCCATTTGTTATAGATGCAACTATTGAATCAAACTAATCAACCCATTTAACTAACTTCAACTAAATCGAAGTAGTAATGACCATGATGGTTAGCTAACTGACTCAGCTTATTAACCTGAAGCACAGACATTTCAAAATAGGAAAAGAATCCGACACACATTTTTTCGAAGATAGTCCATTTTTAGGTCAAATAGAGGCATGCATTATTCCACGTTACACAAATGTATTATTGTACTACAAGTACAACAAACAATTGCTGTGAATGTCTCATGAGTTGTAAGATTTATTTTCTTACGCCCTCTACCACTATCACTATGGTTAATGAATAATTATGTATGGCTTGAAGAAGTCAAACTTATGCACCTACCTATTTCATTTATCATTGAAGGCTTGATGTTTCATTGAAAAAACTCAGCTTGTTGAGCTGTGTAATTATACCATACTCAATTCAACTTATCAATGCATGAAGTTGCAAAGTGTATATCATTGATTACTTCATCCAAACAAACGGGAGTTATTAAACTTACATTACTCGTTTAACTATAGTTCCGATTTTAAAACAACACATTTATTAATGTTTACAGGTAAGTGTGAATGGCCCTGATACAGCACCTGTTTACAAGTTCCTTAAAGCTAGTAAAACAGGATTTCTGGGATCAAGAATAAAATGGAATTTTACCAAGTTTTTAGTTGACAAAGAAGGTCGCGCCATCAAACGCTATGGCACAACCACTACTCCCCTGGCAATTGAGGTATTTTCTCAATAGCTCAATAACATATATACTGCGATATATGAATTATGATGTCTACGATTACTTAATCGCAGATCTTGCTGCGAGCAAGGATCCTATAGGAGCTCGGGGGCATCCCTTAGACGAAATATATAATTGAATTTAGGCTTTTATGTATTTGAGTCCTATGTTACAATAAGATTTTATGATAATGCACTATATAAAGTCTCATAAAACTTTAGCTTGATTTAACCAAAAAATTGTATTTGTATCTCCTTAATAAAACAGTTATCTCCTCTATGTGTAGCACACACCGTTAGTGAACAACGAAAATTTAAGTGTTTTCTTTCTCGCTTTCTTTCTATTTTTGTTTTGATTGTTATTCCGTTTCATAACAATTACCAATCATAAGTGAAAAATGAGCCTGTTGCATGTCGTATTCCCTTGTGATGCAGGCTGATATCAAGGAAGCACTGGGAGAGGACTAAGTGAGATTGGATGAAGCTTAGTCCCTTCGCCTATAAGAGCATTTATTAAGCATGCATATATTGTATTCTGTTGCAATCTCTTCAGAATTAGAAATTGTATGAACTTGATCTTAATTATGTATGTATTTATACATTGAGACTGATTATGTATCGATTATGTGGGTTATTTATGCTTGATCTAATACGTCAATAAATAGGGCAGTTTTAAGTAAGCTGTTAAGTAAACCCAATCATCAACGTCTCTCAATGCCCCTTGCCAGGGCCACGAGTCTTTGTTGAGTTGAGTCATTAGTAAATGATGGATCCTTGATTAATTGCAACAAAGGTTTCCTGTCTTTCAGCTACTTATCCAGCTCTGCAACTGAAGCTGAAGTAATGTGGGTATTCTAGGTGCGTCTACCATAAAGAAAAGAGTATTATTTCAAAACATGCGGTAAAAGGATTACATTAAGGAAAGGAAATGAAATCTTGTTTTCTCTATTTTCGAATTTTGTTTGTTTGTCGACCGTGTGAAATACAAGGATATTAAAATAACATTTGTGAGTCCAGATTTTGTTGCGTCAAATTTTTATTGTAGATAGTTCGTATTGATTTAGAGTAAATTTTTATTCATGGATAATAATAATTTTTAGCAAAAAGAAAAGAAAAGATGATGATACCATTTATAAAATTTATAAAATGGAAGTTTTTCATTATTATTATTATCATTGCTTATAAATTTTAGAAATAAAGGCAAGTAAAAACCGAATAGTTCTTTTTTCTTCTAACAATAGAGAATAATTTTAAGGTTCAAAAAACATGACGGAGTTTTAAATCAAATATAAAAAACCCACTTGTTACTTTCTTGGAACTTCATAAATACGTATAAATTCGTATCATCCAAAGATTTGAGTTGGAGTGATTGGATTAGGTTCGCCATAATTGCTTGCCTGAACTAATATTAACCAATTGATACAGTTCTCCCAGCTTTTGGCATATAACTAGTAAGTATGCTCAATTATAGGGATGTTTGACTTGATATTTCAAGAATATTTAGAAAAGAGAATTTATTTTGAGTATTTAGAGGTAATGATTGTTATCTCGGGAATCAAGTGGTAGTTAAACAAGTTGCCCAACACTAGAAGAAACAGATGAGCAGTCTGTATCGGGTGGGCACCGCAGGGAGACAAGGGGAATAATTCTGTTTATCATCTATCTAAGACAGTACACCAGTCATAACTCCCACCACTTATTTCTCACGTAGCTTCACAAACCTCTTTCTATATAACCACTACCCCTCTTAGTACCCTCTTATCTTCAAGCCACAAAAACAAAACAAAACTTCTTTCTTCTGCTACTTTCACTCACAATGAGGAGTTCCAGGTCATGGCAGCAATGTTCCAAGCAAATCACAGAGCAAAGGGCAAGACTTTATATCATCTGGAGATGTGCTGTGATGCTCCTTTGCTGGCATGACTAAACTAACTGCCAAAGTGTGACCTGTTAGCCCATAATACTGCGACGAAGTGACAAAGCGGCTGTTGCTCACCCGACATGTTCGTACGAAGTCATAATTCACCCAACACGATCATTGTGGGTGAACAAGAAATGGGGATCGGATGCGAGTAAAATTCCTGCCAATGGCTGAGATGTTTAGTTGACTACCTTCCCCGGTGTGGGGGTCCGGACCCTACGAGTGAGCAGACAACAAGTCAAATGGTTGAGAGGAGATTTTATACTCACACAAACTATACTATACAGAGTTGAAGCATAGAATGCAAGGATGGGAACAAATGACATTGGCAGATATTGGCAGATAGAATCGTGTCATTTTGGTAATTAGGTAGAAGAAAGTAGGATTGTATGATATACTATGTCAAATACTACATAAAACAGAGATCAAGTTCAATACCTCCCTCTTTAATTATGTTGTCAATCCTTCCGTTTTCTCCTTCCCAATCTTGAGGGAGGGGATCCATAGCCACAAACAACATAAAATTATAATCACAATTTGGCCATTCAAAGGTAGCTGTGTTGGTAACTTGATGTTCTTGCTGTGTTGATATTCTTTTATTTCAATCATTTACAGCATTCCCTTTATAGCTGTTAGTTCGCTGGCCGGCATTCACACCACTCCCATGTTCTTGTCAATAAGGTTCCTGTCCAGGGCAAATCTAATTCAACCATACCATAGGTTATCAAGAGCTTGAGGGCTAAGTTATCGGATTACTTCAGAACCATTAATTCTAAGTTGCTAACTTGGCTTCAAAATCACCACAACTAACTTCAATCCATACCAAATAGAATATCTTTTAAGGTACCATTCATACTGCAGGATCTGTAGCTTTTGAGAAATTCTCCTGCATGTGATCAAATTTTCAAATATATTTCTTTCCCAAGTGCTCCACGTTTTGAGAAGTAATTTCCAGAAAGTCTACAACGTCTTACTCTTCCCTTTAGTATCTGGAAGATGATAAGAGGGCCTGGGATACACTATGTTCTCAGGAAAAGAGCTGTTCCAACATTTAAACTTGTGAATGTTTCTTTTCCAAGCATAGCCTAGACTTCGTGTGCCCTCAATAACTCTTCCGAGTTAATAATCTAGTCCAAGTCCTTAAAAGATTGTCCACAACTTTATAAACTGATGGATTTAAGATAACATACAGCTACAATTGACACAGTAGACAAGGATAATTTTACCAGATCTTCTCAACCACAACATGTGCAAGAAAGAGAGACTATCTAAATAAAACGAGCAAACATGATTTGTGACCATGGATGAATTGAAGATAATCAACAGTATCTAAGGCCATCTATTTTGTCCCTAAAGTTATACTTCGCAGATCCAATTGGACGTATCCAATAGGCAGAAAAAGAAAAGAAAAATTCCATAAAGCTACCCCTTCTCAATGAAGACCTTTTTTTTTCATTTTTTCATTTTTTTTGAGTTTACAATAGTGGTGTACAGACTCGTGATCTCATGGTCATCGAGTCTACACTAATGCTGCTGAGCTGAAACTCAAAGTCCACAAGGCCTTTTATTCTACGTTCAATCTCCAGGAACCACCTGATAAGCCCAAGTTCGTGAGTTGCCTGAATCACTAATTGGGGAGTAGTGGGGTAGTCTACACTTACAAGATCAGTTCCAGGATCAGCAAGATCAGTTCCAGGATCAGCTTTTGTCTGGTTTAGGTATGTATGCTACAAAGAGTTCACAAGTCTGATTTAGACCATATCCATCTAAATAATTTAGTAAATCATAGTCCATAGTTTGAGTTCTACCACCAACCAAATCCAAACTTTTCTCACCCCATCCCATGGCATCGTCTAACACTGTAGCATGATCATCCCGTTTATTTAATCTCTGATTTAGCACAACATGCCACCTCATACTATTCTTGTTATTATTTTTTATTTTTGAAATAATGGTAAGCTTTACTGCTTGAAACTTTTAGTAATTCACCCCATCTTTACTACTTGGGATTTGAGTAATTCTCCCCTCAACCCAACGAAGATGCAAAAATAATCTAGTGAGCCAAACTCAATACCTTGCTCTGTCATTTTATAGATTAGCAGCTATTATTATCATCTACCTGCGTGCATCAATGAGAACATTATACTACTCTCGTTATTGTTTTGTTTGAAAATTTAACTGGAGATATTTTAGGATGATTCTTTTTGAATAGCTAAAATTAAAAATTATCTACTTGATACCACAGAAGCTGGAGAGTTTAAGCCTGGTGAAGCACGTGATGTAATTTCATTTGAAACTTGGTTGTTTCATCTTTTATTACTCGGTAGAGAGTGTGTCACCTTAAAATCTCATTGAATCTATCATATCCCGCAACCTTCTTGGATCTTGACCTCCCTACTTTGAATTCCCTGTGAATTGCATATAATCTCACAATATTAGAGGTATTTATTAGTCAACATGTATAAAGTCTCGTTGGGTAATATTTTTGCTATCGTCCCCCTATATCTTATTATTTTGGAAGGAGAAACAAGACTGAGATTTCCAAAAAGTTTTTCATGAAAATGTGAAAAAATAGATACCCCATCTATGAAAGGAAAAGCACAAACGTCATAATAAAGCTTATCATGTTACCTTCAATCTTGAAATGGCAAAAACAACATGAGAGTCCTGTGAACATACTGATAAGGGGTAGATGGGAAAAATATTATGGAGTTTTCTTTGTTGAGTTTTATGAGTTTAGCATTTTTAATTATTTTTTAGTTTTCAATTAAATATTTAAGTTCCTTTTTTTATAAGATAGGTTTAATTGCTTAAGTTTTTTGTTTAAAGTTATTTTAACTCTTATATCGTAAATTACATTTTTGTACCTACACTTGCATTTTCGTTCCTACGCAAGGATAGACTTCCGGGAAAAAGTTTGTTTCAGTTTCCTCTATTATTAGATAACCTGAGATTTTATCAATTTCCTCTAGATTTTTAGATGAATCACTCTCTCATTCTCTATACGAGACTTTTGTTTCCGCAATATTCATTTCCATCTCTGAGGTTTTAAGATGAAATTTTAATTTGACTTTTATTACAATTTTCTTTTAATAAGAAAAAGATTTCATCTTTTTGTTGCAAAATATTCATTTCAATCTCTCTATTTTTTTTCTTCCAAAAGTGATATCAGAACCTTAGAATCTTGGGTTGTGGTTGATCTGCTATCATCTTCTGTAAGGCCTACCAACTTCTGCAATAGGTGTCAATTTAGCTTTTTTACGCTTCTCTTTTTTTCCTTGCTTTCCTTCTTGTAGTTTTTGTAAATAGACCAACTCTGATGAAATGATTTGTTTGTTCAAATCAATCTCCATTGTGATTGTAATTATTGCCACAATGATGTACACACAAGAAAGTTTCGCTATGCCAAACAAAACCAATTACAAAATTCCCAACGACCACAACAAGCAAATTTTGCAATTGCAAAATTCCCAACGAGAACAAATAGCAAATTGTGCAGAAGCTAATCATAAAACTTTTTTTAAATTTATTTATTGTTTCTTAGGCCAATGAAAATGAATCGACCTCTTGGTTAATTGCGAGTGAAACACTATTCTAATGGTTAGAAATATCAATCTTTTTAGTCAGATTGTCAAATTCATAACTCCTTTTTTGGACTGATTTTGATACTGTCTACCATCGCCAACCACTGTTCTAGCCAGGTCACACCTTTGAGGATAAGACATGTTTGGAGAACAGGGGTGATGTGAGAGTGTTGATGAGGGATTGGGATAGGTTGGAAATATTAGAGTACTTTTAATAAAGGAAAGTAGTAATTAGTGATTGGTGTCTTAGTGTTAAGGGAGTTAGGATGGTTAGAAAGCAATAATGGATAACAAATAGACAAAACGACATAAAATAGAGTAGAACGAACCGAGAAAAAAAATGTAAGACCAACTTTAGTTTTTAGACATGTTCCTAAGTACTCGGCAACTTAAGAATTTGACAAAAATTGTAACTTACGGTTAACTTTTGACCTGTCAGGTGGAACCCTACGAGCTGATGGAGCTCGCGCCACAGATGAAGCAGCCACAGCTACAGCCGCAGCCACACGTATCCTACAAATGTGAAAAACATTCTACATTCAAGCATGCAATCAGGTAAATTAGCCAGAAGTTAAAGAGAAAAAAAAGGTTACCTTTTATGAACATCCACATATACGTCTGTCTCATCTACAATTTCCTCCTGCATTACGAAGAAGTCGGTGGAAATCAATTACTACTTTTACAATACAAGTTTAAACATAAGAACGAGCATTTTGATGAAGAGAAATAGAAAAGATAAACCATAGATGGTTTTTATTTGCATAAAAAGATTGGTCCACCGAGAGTAACAATGTAAGTTGATAGTTCAGCTCCAAATCCTACTTGGCCCTAATTGTCCAATCATTAAATATTTTCTACTATAAGTAGTGGAAGTTGTGCTCACTTGCAGAAGTTCCTCAAAAACATCCTCTAAAGTGATTATGCCAATAATTTCCCCATCTTCACCGTCTTCAAACAAATTGCACGCTCCATTTGTTGCAGCCACATTCTGCTCAATTTTTTGTCCGTTTCGAGTATCCCTTGGAGCGTTTTCAATGTCAACATCAACACTTTCCAAATCATTGTCATATTTTGTGAGCAAGGGAGTGGCTAGCAGAGATGTTCCGGAGGTAAACTTTACCTCCTCATACTTCTCTTCAGTGATAAGCAAAGAGTTCTTATTCTTCTCCTTGACCTTGACTACAGCTGCCATATGACTGCTCCCCTTTTGGAACTCATTTAGGATATCATATAAAGGCATATCAGAGGAAACCCTGCATAACATGTTTAGAGGTGAAATAATTTGTAATTATATATAAGGGAAGAACATTCAATACCTAGGAATTCTCCGTATGGAAACAGCGCTGACTGGAGTTACCGTTTCTGCTCTTACTGTCAGTAGACTTTTCACCTACATCCAAAAACAAACTTAAACTAATTGAAAAGGGTGAAGGCTCGACAATCAGAGGGTTACACCCATCACAAGAAGATTGGAATTTCTTTTTAAAAACAGTGATGCTATTTCCTACTATTAGAGCTTGACATACAAAATCAGATGAAGGTTGAAAATTAGAAGACACAATAAAGTTGTTATGAATTCAAATGATACCAATAGGAGACCAATTATATTCCTTGGGTTTCCAGAATAGACTGGGACACGACTATGACCTCGTGCAAGGATTTTTCCAATTGCTTCCCTGTACAAGAAATAAGATAAAAATCAGAAGCAGTTAATTGGGCCCAGTTTGATACCTTAGAAAGTGTTTGGATATGAAATTGTAGCGTGATTATTTTGAGTGGTTATAAATGAGAGGTTATTTTGAATAATTAGAAATATGAGTTTTTGGGTGATGATTTTTGTAGAAGGATTGTAGTTAATAGCTCGTTTGGATGATAATTTTTAATAGAATGATTGCAAAAAATAGCTCATTTAAATGCGGTTCAAAAGAGTGATTACTTTGAGGGGTTAGAAATGAGTAGTTAGTTATAAATGAATGATTTGAAATGAGTTATTAGAAATAAGTGGTTAAAAGTGAATGATTATTTTGATTGGTTAGAAATAAGTGATTAAAAATGAATGATTATTATGATTGGTTAGAAATGAGTGATTAAAAATGAATGATTATTTTGATTTGTTAGAAATGAGTGATTAATATAGCTCGTTTAAATGTGCATGTTTGAAGATGAATTAATAAAAGCTCATTTTTAATAACTCGTTCTTCACGCCAAACATACACCCCTTTATGTTTTTAATTTTTCTGTTATTTGTCTTTTTTTTTTTTTCCTTTTGCTTACTGTTCTTAGCAACAAAAGCCATTCCACTACTATTCGTTTTCCGTTCTTTTAAATAAGAGAGAAAAATATGACAGGGAAATAAAAGCTGAGAGGGAGAGATAATTTTACAGAGAGAAAAAGATTTAAGAGAGAGAACTAAAAAGAATGAGAGATTAAACAAATCAATAGAAAGAAAGCTATAGCGAAAAAATGTTTGAGAGAAAGAAACATGAGACAAAATGAGAGTATAGTGAGAGAGCAAAGACACATTAGAAAAACAGTGATAAATTTGAGAGAGTATAATTAGAGAGCAAAATAAGTTATAAAATGAGAAATTATAGAGATCTTTTTTTTAGTTCAACTACAATTGGGAAAGATGTACAACTGCATATCTCAACCTAGCGGAAAATACATCTAACTTAAATTTTTAAACATTGGAACCATTCAAAAAAGATATTTGCAACCAGCAGCGGTACAACTTTAATTTGACAGTATTTACATAAATCAACAGAAAAGGCAGAGTTTAACAAGAAAATAAATCAAATATGATTTTGATGTTCAACTGACCAGTCCAATTTGGAATCCACGTCCAAAGAAAAGGTTGATTCTATTGGTGTCATAGCCGCCTCTGCAGTCTGCGATTCCACAAAATTCAGTCATTTGATCTGTGAAATTTTCTTTACAGCAAAGTAAATAGTAAAGTTGCCTCAAAATCTTGGAGTTAATCTGTTGTCTCTAACAAAAGATCTAATTTGGTTTACACATCTTATTTCTTTAGTGTAAACAGAAAAGTACTCAGATTGAAAAAAAGTAATACTTGAGGGATAAAATTAAAATTTTTATAATGAAAAAAGGAAGGAAAGTTTGGTCATATGAATAGATACACATGCTATCAGAAAAAAAGTATCTTCTCATTCCAAACTAAAATGCAGGAGTTTCCCTAATTCGAAGTGGCATGATAAAATAGACCCGGTGCATAAATTGTGATATGTGCAAAAGGTTAGAAAGCTCATCTATTAAGAGTAATCAACCTTTTCTGTTAAGTCCAATGCCCCACTGATGATGGTTGTCTCGTCGTGTGTGAGTTCACCTCCCTTCCCAGCCTAAAAATGAGAAGGCTATTCAAGGATCATTTCATAACAAATACCTGTCACTTTGCACAAAACCAAATCTAGCTTTCCTTCACAATGTTAAAGGACGTTTATTATTCTTTGCCCAAACCAGAATATATTTCATTAATCATTCAAATGCGAGCATATTATAATAATTGTTACCTCTTGTCCATGTATAGAAACAAGGGCTTTCAACTGAGCTCTCCTAAACAGAACATCATTGTGACCAAGTACCACATCCAAGACCTAGAACAGAATATAGGTAAGTAATAAGACGGACCACGGAAATGAAGTGAAATAACCAAATGCGCATCTATTCAATCTCAAATATGCAATCACATCCTTTCAAAAACAGTTAATAGACAGAAAAAGATGAACAATAACAGTTACAGAAACAATTGTAGAAAGTAGCATAAAAAAAAATTATATAGCTTTCAAGTTTCAATTGGCAAAAAAGAATAGTAGTACAGGTAAGCCCTTTTCTCTTTGAGAAGTTAGAATAAATGATATATATACTAAACGAGGAAGTAGAGAATATGGAAGGAGGTCCACGAAGTCAAGCTAAAAAATAAAAATAAAAATATATGAATAAAGACCTTAAAATTGATGCGTGGTATTTTAAATCGAGCATGAGTCAATAAATATCATTATCCACGGGCTCGGATCAAATGATGCCAGCCCAGATTACAGACAAACTCAGATTTAAGGCTTTAGTTTACTCTATTCAAAAACTCCCGGGATATTATTATACACCATATATAATCACCAGTCATGAATTTCACAGAAAAACAATATTAACAGACTCGATGAGCTTGAGCAAAAATAACAAAAGGTTAATAAAAGCAAAATCTACACTTTCTTGTTTGCGTAATGACCTTTATGGAAACAATATATGATCAGAGAGAACAGCGTAGAGTAAGGAAACACAGTATCATCCACTTGCAATCATAGACGAGTAAAATTTATTCAATACAAGTGAAATAAAGTAAGGTAGGAGCAGCTCTAACTTGAAATGTTACCTTTCCAACAGGGTAGGAAATTGGATAACAGATAATCATCAAAATTCGCACTAACCAAACAAAATTTGCACCAACCGCAAGTCCGTATCTGGAGCATATAGCTTGCGGAATAATCTACTAAAAAACTGAAAAATTAGACGCAATAATGAAGTGGTATAGAATGACTATATAACAGTATGAATAGGAAAGAGATTTTTTACCTCGCCAAACACAAGAACAAAGGTTACAGAGAGCAAAACGGCAACGAAGGGATGAAAGATTTTATCGAGGTATATAGGAAGAGCCTTGCAGAAAAGAAAGAAAGAAAGGTGTGATTCTAATAAACGAATTGTTGAATTGCAGAATAGAAGAGGAATAAAAAAGTGAATACCTCCATGGCACAAGCATTACAAAGAAGCAGCGTAACTAGCAATTGATGCTGCTTGTGCAGCACGGGAATAATAGCAGCTGGGCATAGGGAAAATGGCAAGAAAGATATTACATATGGAAGAATTGAGAGAGAGAGAGAGAGAGAGAGAGAGAAAGAGAGCGAACCAGCTTGTTTTTTCTGGGTGGAAGTGCCTGTACGTTGCAAGATTTCGAGGTCGACGAGGTTGAGGGACATGAAGCCGAGGGTGAGGCCAGACATAATACCGGCGAACAAAACGAGGAGACATGAGAGGCCGGCGTAAAGGAACCAGCATGCAGTGGGAAAAGGAATATCATCGGCCTCCACCACAGGGACATGGTAACGATTTTTGTTGTTGTTGAAGATGAAAGCGTCGGCGCTGGTGGTGGCTAATGTTAAGGAATGAAGAAGCAGCACTGACATTGCCATCGCCATCGACACTGCCGTAACAACGAGCGACAGAAAGGGGAAGGGAAAGGAAAAGGGCAATATCGGAAAGAAAGAGTTTGCGAGCGTGTGATTTAGTTTTAGCTATATACAGACATGTGGGACAGGGGGCGGAGAAAGAAAATCATCGTCATTCATCGCCACTGCGATGCACTCTAGTTCCACGTGGAGCGAGCTACAGGCGATTAAATTTGGTTATTGCCCTCGTCCATAGGCACCTGTCGCTTTTCCGGCTCCTTCATGTCAATCAATCTACCTTACTCCATTAAAAAATATTTGTCAGTAAATAAGCATTCACAAACCTCCCGGCTCATTGAACACGATCCTATTTGTTCTATATTAAGAGATTTTAGCCTGCAATATTGCAATAATAATAAAAAAAAACTTTAATAACAGTGAGAGAAACTATGCCTTTTTTTTGTGAAAATAATGATTAACACTATTATTGAGAAATCATTCATTTATGTTTAGTTATAAATAATAATTTGTATTAAATTATCAAATTTTTTATGAAAATATTTTAACCGCTGTTAAAATCAACTTATAAATAAATATTCAATTATTATTAATTTCTCTACCCCTCGACATTTTACTTTTCTTGGTAAAAAACAAACAAATTCTAAAACGCAAGTTTTCCTATTAGCATTTTAAATTAAATACTTTTGATCAATCGTTTTTAAATTTATTATAATTTTAAGTATTTAATTTTAATTCATAAGTTTCAATCAAAATTAATGTGAACTTAAGATTGTTTAGATTTTTGGTTGATGAGTTATTCTCAAAAAAAAAAAAAAACTGATGAAAGAAGATGAGAGAAAAATGAGGAATGGTTTAAGAATATTAACTATTTGTTCTTGAATTGATAGTTTAGAACCATATTTTTTTTAAATTGTGGTTATGAGTGAAAAAGATTGAATAAATATAAGTGCATTTCTAATCTCAAACAAACTATGTCCCCTTTGGCTCCTCTGCTTCAAATCTAAGCTCCCATTTAAAGATAAAATTGATTTTATAAAATAAGTTTATGTACCATCTCTCGTATTTTTCAAAAAATAAAAAAAATAAATAAATCTGTAACGTCACATATGCAAAAATAAATGGTTTCTCGATAAATATTTTATCTTTTAAAAATAAAAAACTTTAAAATAGAGAAACAGACAAGTGTGAGGAAGAGGGGTTGGGAGGACACACTCTTTAAAACATCTTAGAATACAATAACAAGATACGAAAGTTAGCTAACAAAGGGCTCATTGGAAAGGGATGAGCCAACAATACACTAATTAAATTAAAGAAAGTTCATCCAATCCGATTGGCCTCCTCATCTCGTTGTATATAAATAGAGTGAATCAAACAGGCGATGGAGAGAGGGCAAGATAAAATTCAAGCGGGCTTGGTTACAATTTGAAGCAGACAGATGAGGAGGTTTAAAATTTCATACCCATTAATAGCATTGTGTGTTCTAAATTTGATAGCCGAGATAGAGGGGCAAGCATGGCCACCGCCGCTACCACCGCGTCCCCTTTGTTCTTCCCAATTTGCACTGGCAAGCTACGCATGTGGGAGGCTGCCCTTTAACCCGGACCCCTTCCCGATTCCTCCACCTCCTTCGCCAGAGGCCGAGCACGGACACGGACACAGACACAGACACGAGCATCATCATAGGCATCACCGCCACCACCGCGCCCACTCACCGGTGGCAGAGGAATGCTGCCGGTGGGCAAGGCAGGTGGATAGCGAGTGCGTGTGTGAAGCATTGGTTCACTTGGCTAACTTCCTGGTGCGCCCCTCGCATGCTTTTACTGTCGCCATCACAGAGGATTGCCTAGTCACTTACTCCTGCAATGGACGAATCAAGATTTGAGCCTTTTTCATTTTCATTTCAAACCAACCTACCTACCCCCCTTTGCCTTTCTTCATTATATTTCCGTTTCTAATTTCTTTTCACTTTTCGCTTATTCAATACTTATGTGATCGACACTCAAATTATGCTTTATACAAAAATTACTATATACATATATATATTTTTTTTTTTTGGAAACGATGAAGAAAATTCAATTTCAGTTATGTTGAGATTTGGTCAAAGGGCAAATTACCCTCAAGCTTATGTACTATATTCAATCGATATGCGATGAAGTCGGGTTAATATGATATTGTCCACTTTAGGTATATATTTTCGTGGCTTTTTGTTTGGTTTCACTCAAAATGTTTCAAATTGATGGAGATAATTGTTATCATTTATATACCCACGATCTTGCTATCTTCTTAGTTAAATCATTTGTTCACTAAATAGGAGTTTTGAATTCCAATATTTTAATGAGACCAATTTCAAAGTCTTACATAAGGAAAAGAGAGGAAATAAGAACCGAAGGAAAAAAGGAAAATAAAACTCATTAAAACTGTGGAAAACAAAGCAGGTGGAAAACTGAAAAATGGGGGCGGCTGTTTAACCAAATCTACGGCCCAATCGCCGGTTTGGGCGGGCGGTATAAACCATAGCAGCCCAACCAGTCGGGCCGAATGGCTCATATATGCCCTACTCGGCCGCGCAGACGTCATTTTCTTTTTCATCCTTTTATTTATTTTTATTTCGAATTATACTCATTTCTTTATCCCCCGCTTGGTAAAATTGTACAAGTTTCCTCTCCCGCTTCGTTTGTCCGTCTGTGCTTGAAACCCTACGTTCTGCATTTCCTCGGCTATAATGAAGCTGGTTAGGTATGCTTTTCTTTATTTATTTAGTTGAGCTTCTTTTTTTTTCTCTCGATCTACTCGTGATTTGCTGCATTTAGTGGTCGTTTGTATGTTTAGAAACTTGATTTTGATGTATGCACAGGTTTTTGATGAAGCTCAACAATGAGACAGTCTCGATCGAGCTAAAAAATGGAACCGTTGTCCATGGCACTATCACAGGTTTCTCTCCATCTCTCGCCCACTAACTCGCTTTGCACAAACACTTCATTAATCTTGTTTTTTTACAACCACTTCATTGATTGGTTAAACCCTAAACCCTATATTTACAAAATTGTGGGAAGAGGTTTTTTGAACTTCAACTTCCATTCTGTTTTCTTCTTTATTCGCCACTATATTGGAAGTTGTAAATTATTTTGGTCTAAATTGATAATTGGAATTCGGGTTCCACTGGCGATTTAGATGAATTTGGATTCTACTGGAAATTTAGGTGACTAAATCGAAAGTGTGAAATAATTTTGAAGACCTGAGTGTTTCTTTCAAGCCACAGTTTCAAAAAATAAAGCATGAATGAGATTGAGCCAGAGAATCTACTTATCATTCTTGGAGGGATGTTCAACCATTACATAGTTGAGGAGAGAGTGGAGGTCTTTAAGTTGAACAGCTATCCAGCCAAACTTGTTGATAATATTGTCCCAAAAACTTGATACCCATAGGCAAATAGTATAGAAATTTAGTAGTCCTCTCTCAAAATTTCTCCCTCTAAACTCACTCTCCCACCCACTTCAAATCCTAGCGTACAAACCTTTATCCTCCAGCGTGAGCCTCCATCTCTCTTTCGTATTGTCTTCCTTTTCTCTCTCTTCTCTTCTTTCCCCGTCGTCCGACTTCTTATTTTTAAGGAGCTTCCAACCATCTGGCCTATTCTCCTTTACTTCTTTAGCTCCTCACAGAGCTTTTACTTCCACTCTCTTGGATGAAGCTATCCAACCCCTCAATAGTCTCTTATTCCCATCATCCCTTCCTCGTGAAAGCTCTTCAATCTTCCTCTGGTGTATGGACCGGTCAATGGCTTTCATCCTTCATCTCTCTTCCTTTTTGCTGAAGAAAATCAAAGGTCACTGCTCTCTCACGCTCCGATTAGCTGAAAAGAAACAGAAGGGACAGTAGTGTTGGAAGATGTCTCGAGTGTTTACTGCTATATGACTGTTCTCAAAGAAAAATCATTTACATTTTTAGGTTGGGAGGCCTCTTTAACTCGTTCCTATCCTCTGGATTAGTATCAGGCAGGGAGCTTGTTTTTCTAGTAGAATATCGTGTGTTTGAAACCCGCCGTGAAGCAAAAAAGATGGATCTCTGCCTTGCCAGTTGCCATTAAGCAATTAGACTGTGAGGGATACCAAAAATCAATCATCAACAAAACTAAGAAGGCATAAAGATATCCCAATCTCGTTGAAAATGACCTTGATCATGAGTGCATATATATATATATATATATATGTGTGTGTGTGTGTGTGTGTGTGTGTGTGTGTGTGAGCTGAGTCTCGAACTATTGCTCTTGTTGGCAAATAAGGAAGGTTCTAAAACTAATTTTTCTGTAAGTCTTTTCATCCAGAATGTTCTTATGGAAGACTTAGGACTCAATGCCATAATTTTAGTTGGTCGCATCTTCAGTTGGAGGATTTCAGAAGTGTCTCATATATTTATTTTGCTTTAACAACCAGTATTGCACTTCTAAATCATAAAGGACTTGGAGAAAATGTGCTCAAGCCGTGATGACTTTCTATAAATTCTACCTATAAGGTAATATCCTAAGAGTTACCTTGACAAAGAAGGTTGTAAGGTTGATCAAGTGGTTGTCTCATGAAAAAAACAGTACAAGTTGGATGAGACAAAAATCTCGTTTTTGACTATGATACATTGAAACACATCTAAGTTGCACTCTACATGTTGCATTTGTATCTGTTTTCTACAAATTACTTCTAAAACATGCACGGTTTAGATGAATGTCATAGAGATTGATACCGTATCATTGCAACTTTTAAGTCTAGATATAGTTATTAAAAAAAATATTGCTTTCATTAAGTTTTTTTTTTTTTGCAAAATCAATGACATTGCAGGTTTCCTATAAAAAAACATGAACTTAAAGTAGAAGCACATACCATTTTTTCTTCAAACCTAAATATTGGTCGAGGTTAGAAGAAATCATTGATGGATTGATTTTCTTGTTTTACTTAGGTGTTGATATCAGCATGAACACCCACTTGAAGGCCGTGAAGCTTACACTGAAGGGAAAAAATCCAGTTACCATGGACCATTTAAGTGTGAGGGGCAACAACATCAGATATTATATTCTACCTGACAGCTTGAATCTTGAGACTTTACTAGTTGAAGAGACACCCAGGGTCAAGCCCAAGAAACCAACTGCAGGTATGCGTTGTTCTGGCATTTTACCCGAAATTTGGTCATTTCTGCAAGTCGAATTGTTTATCCTGAATCATATTTACTTTTTTTTCCATTGCCTTTGTATTTTGATTATTGATTGGCAATTATCGATGGCGTTCTTTGTAACACTTATATTTTATCAATGAAAATGTTCTCATTTCCTTTATATATAGAATCATATGGGCTACCTTTTGTCAAATATGCTGCTTATGTATTCTCCAATCTTGTTGCAACTATAGGGAGGGCTTTGGGACGTGGGCGTGGACGAGGCCGTGGGCGTGGTCGTGGGCGTGGACGCTAGATTTGTTGCCGTTTCAATTTTTGAGCCCCTTAGTGAAAACTCTTGTACTGTAGCAAAGGATTTGTTGCCGTTTAAATTTTCGAGCTGCGTATTTAAAACTCTTGTATTGTAGGGAAGGTTTATGGATTTAGTGACATGGAGAAGTGGTTCACTGCCCAATCTCATATGTTTGTTACGATGCTATTCACTTGTTTTTCTTGTGATTGATGTAACTTTGCTATATTTTCTGGTGCTTAATGATTTAGCCTCAATATCACCTCATGATCTAACTTTTGCATGTTTTTAGACTAATATCTTGTTTTCTTACTTTCAACTCCGAAATATGTTTCAAGTATAACCATGCAGTACTTGAGCACAGGCTTCATTTAGTTTCATACGATTTATACGAAAAAACCTTTTAGGTGCAATGACTAATTGAAAATACAAGCGACTTTGTGAATGTCTGGCCCAGATTCAATTGAAAGAGAACTTTCAGTTTATGATTCTTGATAAATGGTTCGTCTTTGTTTCCTTTACGGTTCTTAGTGTGATTTTATGCTAATTTGTTTCATTATGGTTTAAATGAACACAATAAGTGACTAATTGTAACAGATGTACTTCCATACGCCAAATTTTGTATTAGAGTGTGCTTAAGAAAAAGGAAAATTGTAGTGAATTCACAAAATTGTAGCAAATGTATTCTTCTCACAATAATTATAATTGTATGCAAATACAAATAGAGACAAATTTTAAAGTTCATTTACATAATTAAGAAGTTTTGGTGTTGAATTATAAATACTTATTGATGCCATTATAGCTTATTATAAACATTGATTAATACAAGTATATTTGGGAATAATGATTAATACAGATAATTACATTTGTTAATGGTGGAGTTAGAGTCCTGCTTTAGAATCTTTGGTTGGAACGTAATTGGTAAAATTCTTAAAGATTTATCTTATAACTTTAATCGATTAACAATTCTTATCACAATATACTTTTGAAGTAAACATTTACGAAAGTTATCCGTTTGTAATTTTTCTTTATTTATAACCAATTGGTTGAACTATTTGTAATTGGCTTTGACCTTAGAAGTTTCACCCTCTTTTATTTCGTTAATCAATCAAAATGTTTTTTTGAAATATACCGTATTTTAAATTACTTTCCACGTTAGTAAGTTTCCCTCAAAATAATAATGATTTATTTTTTAAATAAAAATTTAATTAAAAATATAAGTTACCATTTGATGCTGTTGCGCTATTGTCTAGTCTATAATTTTCTTGGTCGCTAAGGAAAGGAGCTCTCAGGCACTGTGAATCGTAGACGTCGCAGCAAGAAAGATGGGTAAGAAAGCGTCGGGGAGCAAGCAAGCAGCTATCGTGTTGGGAGCCTTGGCGATGGGTTGGCTCGCCATTGAATTAGCTTTCAAGCCCTTCCTCGAAAGGGTCCGTTCCACCATGGACAACTCTGATCCGGCTCGGGATCCCGACGATAACAACCAATCTGAACAGATGTCATCTGATGATGATCAAAGTACCACCACTGCTTAAACTGCCTATCAATTTCAAGATCGGACAGAGTAGCTGATGCAATAGTTTGTCGCCCATCATCTTTTGTTTTTTATTTTTTTTCTCTCCGTAATTGAATTATACTACTTTTAGTTTAATTAAAGCGATTTAGCCTTGTTTGATTTTGCTGCTAATCAATTATCCTATAACTCTTACTAACTAAGCAAGCAAGCTTGAAAAGAAAATTGAAGAGACACTTTATGAAATGAAGCGGAACGCATATCTGGTCTTTATTACATTACAATCGTCAATTTAATCAATCATGAAATGGGTATTGTTCGTACCTAATTGCACAGTCATGGAGCACCGCACGAGCACCGATCCTCATTTGACACGAACCCAGCATGTTGGTCTTAGCAGCGCTTATACAAGTGGTGCAGTCTGCGGCTGTTATACTTCGGTTACATGAAGCATGACCATAAGCTAAGGAATTAGGATAAGGAGATATGTTGTAGAAATCATAATTTTTTCTATTGGGAGTTGAAATCTCCAATTCTTTCAGAACGTAATCCAAACTCACTGCAAACGGATCGCCCCCCGTGAAAATTCTGGAGTTGCATAAAACAGATGCGACTACAGTGTTCGGAACACTCACCACCAACACCATAGAGGACAACCCTAACAAAGCCACATAACCTGCTGGAATATTCAAACCACAACCAACCATTTCTTCTTCTTATTTTCCTCCTCGATTTTTGTTCTGGTTTAGGTATAACGAGACATTTAGCGTTGAAATTTAAGCGGATTCCAACGTGAAGGACACTTTCTTTTTCTTTTTTCTTTTTTTCTTGGCTTTGTCCAATTCTCTCGAGTTTTTCTTTAGTAAAACATGAATTATTTGATGCCTTTGTTTCTTTTCTCTTGTTTCGACTGATCCTTTTCCATTTGTCACTTCCCTGAAGTCACAATTCTGTCTCTGTTTTCGAAGGAGAAAACAAGAGTTTATTCATAATTTTTAACTTCATTTATACAAGAAGCTGTCGGCCAAAGTTTATCCAAATGGATTTCTTTTGATTTAGAGAACCGGCACACCTTTTTCTCATAATTGAAAGGCTTTTAAGCTATTTTGACTTGACCACAAACACGCATGCAAAATATTAACGGGTACTTCGAGAGCTAGAATAAACACATCAAATTCCAACATCTCAATCCAATGCCCATAATTTTTGTTTCTTTTACTTCTTTTCACCTTCATCATGTTCTCAAAGACAATTAACTTCTTATCTTCATACATCCGTTTGAGCACTATGTTACTTAGGTAATGTAATGTGCCGAAGTATGAGTGATTTTAGAATGACTAAGAACACATAAAAAATTTTATCATGCCTATTTTGACATGATTAGAATGTGATCCTGTAGCTAGCAGCACTGGCATTTAGTATCTTGATCATTCCAATGCTTGCGTCGTTCGTCTGCTAGATGTTTCCAAGTCTGGAGGGTCAAAATTTTGTGGATATTTGCATTAGCATAAAGTTTGAATGGATGCCACGTGATTTCGGAACCCTGCAACACTATTGCAGAATTAAGGGACAATGTATCGTCTGCTCTGCTTCAAGCCAGTAGCAACCAGACAATTACTCGAGGGTGATTATTGGTTTCTCTGGAAGCTCAAATACAGAACCGCTTGGAGCATCATTTGAAATTTGTTATGTTATACACCATAACGCCTCAAAGCATTGCTTAAACTTGGCATAACGTTATACGCTTGATAAGATCTTCTGAGTTCAATAATGGAACCCACCTGAATAGTGAACATAGAGTAACTTCAGCTCATCAATAAAATTGGAAAACTTGAACAGTTTTAAAATATAAATTCTAGCAAATCTTCTTCTGGCAGCTCTTGAAAAGCAATCAAAATCCTCATGACTAAGTGGAAAATACAATTAACGACTATGATTAGTAGCACTGTTTTCGTGAAACCAAGTAGATTTTTGAATATGTAAATGGTTTGTGTCTATAGAGAGAGAACCAGTGACATTGCGTTTTCCAAGGACTGAAGTAACTTAACACAACGACAAAACATTTTTGTACTTACAATGATCAGAACCGATGTAAAACCAATTGCAAAGCCAGCATTTATACTGCGTAAGTAATGGTCAAGAAGAGATGATGTTGTTGCCAAAAAACTCAACAATATCCCACCTGCAATTACCACAATGCAAAGTCAAAATGATAAACTACGAAAAATATGAAACTATTGAAAAGCTAGGTAAGCCAACATTATTAAAACAATAAATTCAATAATAAAATATACCCCAAAAGCGTGTCGATGCTTGAATTCTCGTGAGGTACTCAATAGTAGCTTTCCCAGGTTTAATGTTTGGTATCCTTGCTCCCATCTTGTTTAAATAGTCCGAAATCTCTTTTGGCAAGTTGGCCTGAAAGAGTAAAGGAATGTGCAAGAGTATACAATAAGTTCACTTCGTATCATTATATTTGACAGACACATGAAAATATGAATGAAGTGCAATCTGCAATCACCACAGCTTTACACATTTTGAAGGAACGAATGGAAGCGAAGAAGCTATCCAGGACAATCAGATGCATTCAAATGGACCATGTAATGATTTACGATTACTGCAAATTACAAATGAGTTCATCGTACAACGAGATAGTTATACAAGAGTCAAAATAAGTTTGTCCCTATTGTTTGGGGGTTTTTTTTTCAACTTTGTCTTAATTCATTTATATTTTATATTGTTCATGCAAACATGTATGCACCTTCACCATTCATACTGTTTGACCTTACTATAATGGTTACAGAAACTAGCAAGATACTAAATCCTAGATAGACATACTGAAAGAAAAAAAAAATCCAGATAGGCGGTGGTAATCATTGCTTACCATTTAACTTTTATTGATACAAAGTTTGGATTTAGTCCATATCATTCTAACATTTTTAATTATATTCTTTATACTAGCGGATGTTAAATGCAGCATGCTAACTTGAAAATACTAAATTCAAAAACACCCGAAAATTAGAGTTAAAAACATGCTTAGCCAAGAGACATTTAAGACCCAAAGACAAGAGGTAAGATAACTTACAATGTCAAATATATTGAATAAGAATACAAAAACCGCATATATTAAGTAATAAACCCAAGGGTCTGCACCAATAGAGCTTTCAGGGTTTAGTATCTCCTTTACATGCTCCCAGAATTTTGAATTAAGGAGGCTGTGTACAAAACCTGATGTTAGAAATTGCAGCATATTTTTTTATATATCAGAAATTACATGATTATCTAGACAAGAAAAATTGATATCAATCACATAAAGCTATATAGCTTTAGTCATCATTATGTAGCAGAGGATATATTTATATAACAACCTGGCAACAATACTGGGAAACGCCAAGAGATAAGTGGTCGTGAGAATTGGTTGCATCCCAGCAGGATTGATGTTAAATGGTATATAAGGCTCTACTTCAGTGATTGGTGAGTCATCTCTGGAAAGAAACCAAAAGAAAAAATGGCATCGTACAATAGATGATGAACCAAACCAGAGAAAATTGAAAAATTGGATACGAGCCCCGGCATTATACAACATCGAGACATCTGTTTATGACCTAGTCAATGCAAGCTATTTGAATAAAAATGCTAGTGATAAAAACATGTATGATTAAAGGGATGAAATTAAACATATCATATGATGTTACTTAACCTTACTCTAGCATTGGCTAAAAAAAGAGTCGGTATCATTCTATATTATGGAACTGCTTATTGCTACAAGACACCAAATTCATGGCAGCATGTGACAACGGTAAGAAGAAAACAAAACCTTTCCAGAAAAAAAGAATCAGAATACCTTGCAGCTGAAGCGAGTTTAAAACCATAATACTGCAGCTTAATTTTCCTGCAACCTTCGGTTACAACAACTGCCCACATTGTAACCACGGTAAAGATGCCCAATAAAGCAAGTAGATAAGGCCACCAAATCACAGTTCGTCCTGATAGACATTTAAAGAAATTAAAAAAAAAAAAAACTAGGGGATTTCTCATGAGTAGCAAAAAAAAAAAAAAAAAACTATGCATGGAAAATTTTAGAAAAAATTGATTAATCAACTTTAATTGATAGCCACAAAACATATGACTTCAATCAAGTGAAATTGATAGTTTCAATTAAGTTAAACTGATCGGAAACAATCAAATAAAATTGATTGAAAACAATGAAGGTTGAAATATCTTGCTACGTATGAAATCATTAAGATATATGATTTTTGTATCAATCCAAATCATTAAGATCTTTATCTTTGTGGGATAAGAATCAGTCCAATCTAATAAAGGCCACTTGATGGAGGATCAAAGCCCCCCACAAGATCTCCTATAACGGATTTAACAATAAAAGTGTTGACTGGGTCAAGGGGCCAAGACCAACATTCATCACGGTTCCAAAAAGTGATCAAGGAGAGGAGATAAGACTTAAGAGAGAAAGTGTTGGTTGATATAATTAAATTTATTCCAATCCATGAGCTTACGCTTTTGAGTTGAATGGTGGTACCAGAGCAGAAAGTCCTGAATACGAGTCTCTATCAAGTCATTTCCTCCCCAATTGAAATTGAATTTCACTTGTAGGGCATTTCTCAAATTTCTAAGCCCACAAGTGATAGAGAGTGTTGGTTGATATAACTAAAGTTACCTCACCCATCGACTTACAATTTTGAGTTTATTGGTGATTTAACATAATTAAACGGAAGATGCATTTCAATTGCTTCTAAATCATTTAGATTGCATTGAAAATTCAAATCACGTGCTGTCTTAGAGACAATCCATGCTTCACCAACCATACACTTTAGCCTTTTTTTTTTCTTTTTTTTTTAGTTGACAACATTTGTGAGTGGAGGGATTCAAACCTAAAACCTCTTAGTTATACATCATGCCACTGGAGTTATGCTCTTGTTAGCTACACCTTGACCAATTTCTTTCGATGACTCGGAAACTTGGAGCTTACGCTCCTCTAAACTCGGAGGCACCATTGGTCTATCTTAGGCTGTGATACTGAGATACATTGGAGGAATGGAGACACAAGAGGTGTTTACAAATTAATGTCACAAGTGAGTCTCAAACTTGACACCTTGAGGGGAGCACACCTTCAAAGCCCACGTCTTCAACTACCCCACCACCCCACAAAGACCCTTGACCAATTAGTTAATCATAAACGATGAGAGGAATCCGGTAGTAAAGACCACAAATTAGCCAAGAATTATGCCAAAAATAAGCAGAAAGAACATTACTCAAACATCTTGAGTTTTCGAGTACTAGTACATATAAGTAGTACATAACCATCATGTGTCCAAACTACTTATGTGTTCAAATTCAATCCATGATGACCACCTTCTAAGAAATTAATTTTTAACACAATAGCTCATTAAAGTAACTCTTGAAACGATACCACATTTTATCATGGCAACACCATTATTACTAAAGCATATTTACCGAAAATAAAAGTAATATTTACTCATCCTGTCATCCAAATAAAAACTGCAACTCCTATGGGTAGAGAACTGTCAAACCATCAAATTTATTTACATACCTGACAGCTGAGACAACATTTTGTACAATGTCTCTGTATAGCCAGTCAGTATCCCAACGCATATAATTAGAGAAGAACCTTGCCCTGCAAAATGCATTAACACAGAAGAAGCATTGTACACAATTGCATTAGAGATGACCATTTCCCGTCAGTATAGTACACAATTGCATTAGAGATGTCCATTTCCCGTCAGTATTCCCATGAATCATAAATAATGAAGAAGAGCGTAAGAACTGGACTGGTTGATCTAAACTAAGTGAGAGAAAGAAAAATTGGCTTACCAAACCCAGACTCTGTGATTGTGTCACAAATACATGTCATTGTCATAGCACCACAAACCAATAACAAAGTAGTCACCATGACATGCTTAACTCTACAAAAGAAAAAAAAGAATAAAATATCAGAACAAACCAATTTATGAACTATTGTGTTGAATTATGTTAAACTATCTATCAACCCAAAAGCAAGCTTTTAAGTTAGAGTAATTTAATTATATCAACCAACAATCTCCCTCACTCGTAGACTTAAAACTTTGAGAAATGCCTATAAGTGAAATTTAATTTTGATTGGGAGGAAACGACTTGACAGAGATTCAAACTCGAGACCTACTGCTCTGATACCATATTAAATTATGTTAAACTACCAATGAACCCAAAAGCT
Organism: Cyclanthera cordifolia; assembly: GCA_037832605.1. Classification (NCBI taxonomy): domain Eukaryota; kingdom Viridiplantae; phylum Streptophyta; class Magnoliopsida; order Cucurbitales; family Cucurbitaceae; genus Cyclanthera; species Cyclanthera cordifolia. The sequence goes on along the minus strand of JBBMEG010000020.1, from coordinate 3,751,513 downwards.
TAAGGTGATTGGTTGGGGTAAATTTAACTATATCAACCAACATATGCAAATGAAAATGAATCTATCGTTGTAGGGGCTTTGAAGTGAGAGAAATAATAGAATCTTTTGTGGGGCCGAGAGGTCGTCTAAAGAAGTTTAAATCCTTATTAGTTTTAATGTATGTTTCTCCTTAGGTCTCAGTGCTGGAACCTTTCAATTATACTATGGGTCTTCTATTCCCAAAATAGTCTTCAAAACAAACCGATGCTCTAGTAGCTAAAATTTACCTGTAATTAGCTGCATAGATTGAGTATGGAAGTGAGTAACAAGATAGTATTAAAGCCTCCAATATTGCAAAGCCAAGTGACATCCACCATCTGATGTTATACGGTGATGTTCATATGAATTCCATCCAAAATAAAGGAAGAAAGTGATCAAAGTCCAATATGAAATAAATAGAAAAATACACATCAATGGTTGGAATGAAGTATCAGGCATACATATAACTCTTGATCTTCTCATGACCATCCAAGCCTTCTTTTCTCAGCTTTACTAACGAGGGTATAATGTGACAGAGTACCTATGTATCATCTTTTGAGAAGTTAAGCACTGAACTTCAGTCCAGGATGGATACAGTACAATACAATAATAAGAACAGAAACTAAATAAAACAAATAAACTTCCCGAAAGAAACTTCATCAACAATTGCCCACAAAAACTCATAACGGAAGCAATTATGAGGACCAAAAAAACTTTGTTCATGAGTTCAATCCATGGTGGTCACCTACATAGAAATTAATTTCCTACGAGTTTCCTTGAAAATTAATGTTTTAGTTATACGGTTGTTCTATAAGAATAGTCATGTCACGACGCGTGTAAGTTGGCTCGGATACTCATCAATATAAAAAATAAAATATGTCCCATGTGTTAATGAAGCAAAGAAACCAAATACTTTTAAAGGAAAATTTCAAACTTGAAAATTCTTTCATCATCCCTACTGCAAAGAGAGGGTGACAATTCTATTGGCCAAAGAAATGACATGAGGTTTTTTAACCTCCAGAAAATGGAAACAAAAATGAAAAACGGTTGTAGAATAGACAAGATTACGGAAATTGAAAGGAATAAAAGTAACATCAAATTCAAAACATAGTAGTTTGCCTCAATTCTATGAATATTTTAGAACTTAGTTTATTTTATCCCGAGTAAACTGCTAATGGTGGAACAGTATATGCACTTTTAAGTTTCTAATGCATTCCAACAGATATCCAAAAAAAAAGGCAGTAAGGTGGTTGTGAAACCATTCTTCTTCATCGACCGTAGTCATACAAGGAAGATCAATGGTTTGATTCATTCTCTAAAGCCCATAATGTTCACAGGCAATATTTGTGAAAACAAAAGTGATATTGAGAAGAGTGGCTAAGCGAGTAATCAGATTGTTCACAGGCCAATGAATCTAATAAAAATATCATTTGTATTTTAAATAACAAAGCACTAGTTAGAGCAGACTAAATTGAAAGAATGAGGTTCTCAAAAAAAAAAAGTGAGAAGGAAAAATTGTAGCTATGCATACATAGTTGGGGTTCTTTGCTTCTTACAAGTTACACCCTTCATTGAGTAGACGTGGATTAGAACTTTCCACATACTGCAAGTATTTAAATATTTCACAGCCAACTTTTTCTAATGGAAACAAGCCTTTCAACATTCCCAAAGGCTTTCTACAAGTCACTCTCTACCCAAATATCGAGACATTTTAGATAGATACGTAGAAAAATGTTTAACCTGCATGATGATTGATGCTATAATCTGAGGACTGATACCTAGCTGGAAAAAAGACATTTTCATCTCGGTAGTAAAATCACCAAGTTCATCTGTCAAAAACATGAACACGAAGTAACAACAAGTCAAAATCACCTGAGTAAAAGTCAGAAATAAAATTGAATTCTGCAATAATAGCAATATATAATATTATAATGTACATAACTCATGCACGCGTAGTAGTTTTATGAACTCACCGACAGATCCAGAAACAAAGCTAAGGTAATCTTGTGGTATCAACCTTCGGTCAAACCCAGGAAGGGGAATGAAGTATCCCACTCGGCTTATTACAATTAGCACTGCTGTTACAAACAACCTTCGTCGTATTTCACTTTTAAAAAATGATTCGGCAGCATTGTTGAGAACAGAACGAAGACGCACAAGATTCAAGAATCTATTTCTAAACATTTTAGATTTAGATTTCCAGGTATCAAAGTCAGCAGCATTGTGAGAAGTGAGAAAAGCATCCCCATCGTTAGAATCCTGTGAAAGGGATTCAACTAAATACTGTTCAGATGTTGCCTTGACGTTCACACGGCGGCTTTGGCACTGATTTGACAAACGATCAAGAAACTTTGGAATCAATTTAGAGACAAAAGGCTTATTCATTAACACATTATTTCTTCCCTTGAATTTCAGAGAGTTGAAATTAATCTCAGTAGAAGTTCTACCAAACTGCAAGCGACAGAATTGGGCATCATAAGCTGCAGCAATTTTAAGAACAAAAGCAGCAGTTTTAGGCAATATAGTATTTGAATCAAAGATAAATTTCTTGCTGATTAAACATAAATTATATCTTAGCATAGCAATTTTAACGCGGGAAAGAAATGGATGTTTGCTCTATGTTAAAAAATGGGTGGAAACAGAAGTTTTCAGTTAACCCTGAGGAGGAAATGCCAAACAGTAATAAATTAGACAACTTCTAAGGACGCCATGTCCATGGAGTAGAAACCATGAAGACAAATGGCTTGAGTACATGCTTCATTGCAACTTTAAATAACTTTAAACAAGCTAATCGAACAAGGAAACAACATATATTAAAACAATTCGTGCTTAGAGCATTATTTTCAGAAATTGAAAATACGCTTGGAGTACTGTAGTTTCACGAGAACAGACACGAACAAACGAAACAAGCAGAGGATAGAGTGTGAATTTAACCATTAATCTTTCTTCAAATGTAACCAAAACTGAGGAGACTACCTCGAAACTTTGTAGGTGTTGTAAGGAACGGAGCTGAACGGAGAAGACGAGTGCTGGGAGGTGTTGCTTCCATGGCGGGACTTGGGAATTGCTACAATTGGGGTAATTGCCACGGATAAGCAAAACCAAAACACTTGGGTTGAGTTTTTTAACACAAAATTACCGAAACCGCCTTTTGAGTCTTTTTCCATTTTGATTCTTAAGAGTACAATTTTAGTTTTTCTTAACTTTTAATTTTATTTATTTTAATCCTTAAATTTTTAAAATCAATAACTTTTACAATAAAAAAAATATTACCTTTCAACAACTTAAAAATTATTCTTACTAAAACAATATTGTTATTTTTTTTTCGATATTACCCTATTTGTTTCTCTACAAATAGTCATTCTTAAGTTTTCGATTATAATTAGCCTATCTTTTTATAATAATTCATTTATAGTATATTTGTAAGTTATTTTTTCTAAAATTCTTACTATACATGTTGTAAGTATATTTGTAGGTTAAGTTAACATTTGGTCACTACAATTTTAAAAGTTCAATTTTAATTTTGAACTTTGAAGTTTGTTCGGTTTTGGTCCATACACTTTCAAATGTCCAATTTTAGTCTCTAATCTTTCAATTTTTTTTTTTTTTAATTTTAGACCCTAAAATAAAATAAAAAAAAGTTTAAAATTGATTCCTATGATAAATTTGAAGTTGATATTTTTTAAAAATGGTTCAATCATGTTAATAATTATAATATAAATAAAAAATATATGAACATATTTATTAAATTTATAAAGAAATATGGTTAATTTGTAAATAATAAAACTTTACAAAAAATGTCAACTAAGGACTAGATTTAATTTTTTTTGAAAGTCTAGGGACTAAAATTGAACATTTGATAGTTCAAGGACAAAAATGAAACAAATTTAAAAGTTTAGAGACCGAAACGGAACAAACTTGAAAGTGCATAAACTAAAATTGAACTTTTGAAACTCTAGGGACCAAAATGAAACAAATCTCAAAATCTAGGGACCGAAATGGTATTTTAACCAATTATGTACTAATAAACTATATTGAACTAATGTGTTGATTCACATTTTAAATAGAACAACCTTATAATTAAGTCCACCAAATATAATTAATTTGTCATAGGTTGTTAAGTATCTCACATAAAAAATTTGGAAAGTCTTCTAAACATCAATAAAACGTGATAGAATACTCTTTTAATAATCGATTGGTTTTGAGATGAGTAGTGGCACTATCTAATAGTGTTAAAGATTGTATTTTGGTAAATTAAATTAGTTGCACTACGTACATAGTACACGTGGAATGGACATTTTTGGCTATGGCATAAAAAAAGATGAAGGAAGGGAATAAAACTAAATTAGTGATTGACCAAACATATATATTTCGATCGTAAGCCAAATGGTTGGAAAGAGATTCCTTCTCTTTTCATCATTTCCATCGCTCCAAACATGTTTATATAAGATGAAGAGATAGGGTACGGGGGAGAATGGGAAATCGATAATTTTTAATTTAACTTCGAAAAGAAGGCAGGTTTTAATTTGGAGGGTCATGCGTCAATTAGCATGCAGTGTAGTATATCCTGCTACCTACTGATATAGTATTTTATTTTTCAATTCAAACAGTTGGTATCACAGAAAATGTCCAGAAGGCTGAAAATGCTTGTGTATGTGTCGGATTTTGACACACACAAGGTGATGGTGAAGTGATTGGGGGGATGCTTCATTTTTCAAACATCTGGGGTCCTAAAATCATGGTCTGATATTCATTGTCATGTACATATTATTATTTAAAATAGTAATAACAAATTAATTAGAGAGAAGAGAGCTGGATTAGATTGATGAGATAGACGTGGACCAAACAACAGGTAATGGAATATATAATATCACAGCAATATGGAGAATAAGCTGTGGGTACTCATTATTGAGGTTATGTTATTTCATTTAGCACGCTCCATGTTGTCTCCTGCGCCCTCATCAAATAGACCTACATCTCATCCCTATACACACATACACATACACATACACATACACGCATACATACATATATAATATAATCTTAAATCGTTATATATGGATATGCACATGCAGAGCAAGTGAATTGGAGGAACATGATGAGACACTGCCAACCAAACAAGATAAGGATGGAGGGATACACAAAAAGGAGAAGAAAATGGTCAGGCGTAACTGTTGATATATGTCTTAAATATGATACTCTTCGATTATTTAGTCAAGAATCTTGCTGACCGGTCAGTGATCAACGAGGTTCTTACTAGCGGCCGGTAAGCAAACGAGACTTCACTGACCGATCAACAAGGCGGGATCCTTGACGAAATTAGTATTTAGTTTATGTATTCGTATTTGAGCCCTTATGTAATTAAGTTGTTTATTGTAATATGATTTTATGAAACAAGATTATATAAAACTTTTCATAAAATCATAATTCCTCCTGTCATCAACATTCTTATGTTTATTGTTCTTAATAAAACTTTTCTTTCCTCTGTCGTGTTAGCGTGTGTATATATAATATATAATTTTTTTTTTGTTGGGCTAAGTTTTTTTATTATACACATAATATAGACAGCTAGTGGATTTGATTTTTGCATGATATAAATGGAGAGCGGTTTGCATGCAAATTGTCCAACACGTGAAGCTAATAAGAGGTTTGAAGTTGAGTCACATGGGGGCAGGTGAATACAATCCATACATGTATATGATAGAAAATTATGGCAGCCAACATCCACCCATGCAATATTCATAATCTCGTTGAAACAACGAACAACCTCGTATCTTCACATTGAGATGATACATACTGTTCATTTCATATATAAATTCTCACAACACTTTATTTTGATCAACACTCAAAATATCTCATATAAATATGAATGAATGAGTCTCTCGTTCTTCTCGATATAACTATATTCAAGATCTTGTTGACGAAATTTTTGATTTAATAACACTAATAGGTAAATATATATAATATATATAAATATAGGTTTTTGTCCGACCATATTCCATAGTATTTGGGAGGGTGGAAGGAAATTGCATGTGCTGCTTTCCCTTTCCATTAAATTTTTTTAACCTCGTCAGTAGGTAGCTCCAACTTTAACAGCGTTATATATGGGTCTCCTAACTCCACGATTGGCCACTTTCCTCCTCTTCTTTTGGGATTTAATACTTCTAATAGAGCTATCCCTTTATATACACTCATTGTCTCTTGCTATCATAGACAGATAGGCTAGGCCCTATATGATCAAAATTAAAGAACTGTTGAATCTTAACTCTTCCGATTATTCATTTTAATATGTGGGGTTTGACGAGTGATTAAGAATTGATTCTTTTTGTTTCAGATACAAATCAGGGGTGGTTAATTTCTAGCCAAAACAAAGATAGGCTAATGGTTTAGGGATGAAATGTTAGGATGGAAGAAAGAAATGATATGTCGTTGAGTTAGAAATGAATGAAAGAAAGGAAGGAAGCATCTAGGAAATTTCGTGAATGGGAAAGCAAAGCACATGGAGGATCCATTGTCAGTCCCATGTTGCTGCTACCTTGGGCTGGACTGGGCCGGGCCCACCTTTGATTAGAACCGCCCACTCGTACTCTCATGTCTCGTGGATCCAACTTCTCTCTTTCTTTACTATACTCGCTTACACTTTCTATTTTTATTGGACCACTTCCATTTCTTCGCTTCTTTTATTTCAACTCTCTTTCCCCCATTTTTCTATCATGTGTATACAATGATGTGTTTGATCACAACCAAACGGAAATTAACAATGAATAGCAGTGCACATAATTTAGTAACTCTGATAAATGTATTCCCATTTAAAGATATATATTATGAGATAGAAGTAGAACAACTAGTCATTGGTACAAGATGGGAGGTGTTTGAATCTCTCATTTCTCAAATGTGGCACTAAAAAGCAATTGGTTCAAGGAAATTCGTTAACAAAATTCCAGTCTTATATTATATTAATAATTAAGAGGAAAAATCTGCCGTGGAGGGAGAGAGAAGTTGAGCAACGAGAATAACTAACTGCATAAACAGCTGCATTCCCAAGTTAAATAAATAGCATTAATAACCTCAAAATCCAGATCCCATTGTTCATGAGATTGGGCAGTGAACACCACAAAACTAGAGAGGAGATTTTAAGAGAAGAAATAGGCTGGACAGGCCGGGGTAATAATTTAACTTAAAACCATAATTAGAGGTGTTAATATATTTAATTAAGTGGAAACCCAGCGTGGGTTCCAATTAAGCAACTCTTTGCTCTGCTGCCTTTCTTGTTTGCAGGTGGTACTGCTACTGCAACAACTTCGTTGCCTTTTTCCAAATCCTTCACCATCATTCTCTTCTTCTTCTTCTTCTTCTAAAACTTCCTCTCCACCTTGTTCTTGATCTTCAACTTGTTCACCATTTTGTCTTTGTCTGGCCCTGTCTTTCACTTTAACCAGCTGAAGTTTCAGCCTCCCTTGGCTACGTTCTGCATGGAAGTAGCTGCTGCGACTAGCACAACATGCCACTGCTCTTAACACCAGCCGTCCATCTTCTCTGTAGGACTCCATTCTGACGCCACTGATTGATGTTAATGGAGGTGGATAGCTTGACTTTGGGTTAGCTTTCTTCTGCATCCATGTCGAACATCTCACGTTCGCCCAACATTCATCCGCTTCCGTCTCGCCCATGTCGCTCCCGCTCTCGCTGCCTAACCTTTCCGTGCACATATCTAAGCTTTTCTTGCTCAACCTTGTACATGACTTTTTTATTAGTGGATGAACGTACATATTGTCTTCTTCATTTTCTCCTACTTCCGGGGAGAATCTGCTGGAATAATAACTTGGTTCTTGAGGAAACAAGTGGAAGCTCAAAACATGGGACTGCAAGCTTTGATATACGCTTGAGATCATTTTGTTAACAATATCTAAGTGGGGAGGGAAAGTGAGTAGACACCAAAACAGGGGAGTGTGTCAAGAGAGTGATGGAACTTGAACTTGGGTAATTGGAGTGACCCAAGTTGAGAAATTAGGTAGAAAAAGAATGTTTTTTTAGGAAACCACAATTCAAGTTTGGTTGGAATCTAGAGAAGGGTCATTAGAGAGGGGAGAAAGATAAGGAAACATGCAGGGGTGGAGATGAAAGAGAGGGATTATGATAGAGATTTATAGTTGTGAAGAACCCTAAGATGAGGAGGTGTGTAGGGCCAACTCTTGAAAAGCTGAGTGATAACTTTATGGCCACTTGAAACGTACATTTCTCAATCTATAAAAATACTGCATAAACGGGTGTACATGAAATTAGACCCATAATGTAACTGAAGTTTGGTGCCCACGGCCTATATCAGCTAACATAATTAGCACCTTCCCTTATCAGTCTCACTTAATCCTTACAAAAAGGAAAAACCAGACAAGCGTATCAAAACAAAAGCCATACAATTCTCCTCTTTCTATCAATGACACAGAGATAAATATATAAGAGTTTCTGATGAACGACCGTGCTTACAATGGCCATCACACCGAGCATAGCAGCCTATGATTAACTGAACTTTCTCAACCGACAAAATAGGGAAGTAGAGTAGCCATCACTAAAATGCCTTTAAATTCACCATTAGGCTAACAGCCCCGGTTCTCAAGCTCTTCTTTTCAGCTCAATTGTACACTTCAAACCCACCATCGTATTATAGTTTTTCAACGTTTAACAGGGTAGTGCAGGAACTCCTAGGACCACAGTTAATTCTATAGAAGATAAACTTTTTTCCCAAGAAAAACACAACCAACCGTTCATCTTCATGCTGTAGATATAATAATTCACGCATAGGGTAGGGGTGCAACTTCTAAGGGTGTGTTTACTTTTGGTAGAAAGAGAGACGTGAAAGAGTTAATGGTAGTTGAGTAATTTACTACTCATTTGACTATTGATATTAATAGTTGTTGGAATAGTTTACTACTCGTTTGGGTATTGGTGTTAGTAATGATTGAATGATAAGTTTGATGTGAAACTTGATAGAGAATTTAATTTGGGGGTTTAATGAAGAGTTTGATGAGTGGTTAAAAGTGGTTGTTTACCGCCAAATACAAACAAGTGGTTCTTGAAACTTCTACAAAAAATATAAGTAGCCCAAGTATGAGCGAGCGCACAACAATAAAAGGACGGAAGGCAATCTGATTTGTTTCGCACAGGAACATGCAAAGCATTTTCATGCATGATAAAAAAAATGAGAGAGGAACTTGAAGAACCATAGGAGAAGAAAGGAACTAACTTTTCTGAACAAAAGAGTTGTTGACTGAAAAAGGCTTTTTCAAAGAAAATAAGCCATTCCTCTACAAGCGACTGGGCAGCACCTGCACCTGCATCTTCAGCTGAATCTGATATTTGAGATGGAATCCTTCTCCTCTCGCATGTGATTCGTCATTCATGTCTCATCGCCGGTTCCTATTGAATGCCATCATTATTACTGCTCTCTTCACTAATCACCCAATTTTTATTTTAAAAAGATAAACTAATTACATCCTTTAAGCTTAATTAAGTAGTCATCCATCATCATGGTAAGACAATACGAGAACGAACTTTGGTCTTTCATTTACCAAATTTTGTCCAAGCTATCTCCCGTTCAACTGACTTTTCAAATTTTAAGAAGACAGATGCTTGTGGATATGCTTTGTGGTACCTGAATATCCCATTCCATCATGTTTGTGTGTGATCAATCCTAGCTTCGCATGGAACATGACTCCGAAATTAGTATTAAAAATAAGAGAAAAGAGTCTCCAAAAGATAAAAATATCTGGCCCACAAACCATCATATACTATCTTTTAGCGTCCAACTTGTTAGCTTTTATTTTAGATTGACCAACCTCACCAAGAAATAAAAATCCATCCAGATGCATAAAGGGTAACTTTCAGACACTTTTTCTAGCTTTGCCCCTCCAAATAATAAAAAGGGTGACGAAACATTAAAGCCTACGATTTATTTGTCTTATATTAACTGTATATTTATTTACAGTTGATTTTCAAGGATCATAAACCAGAAAGGTAATGGAATCAAACCAGAAAGTTGAAGGAATCAATTCATGTCCATAGCCTTTTGACCATATTGGTCCCCCCCACTTCTATTCCATAACTTCGAATCAAAGACAGATAACTACGTAATATTCAAACATATGAAGCAGACGTGTCTTCCGATTAGATTTTACCTCGGTGAAGTTTAGCGAAGATACAGCGTAGTTCTGTATAGACCGACGAACATAACATTTTATTGCTTTGGTAATTGCATTATGGTTTTACCATGATGATTTGTATGGCGCATTTATGCCCTAAAGTTCCCTAAGATAAGATGATCATCAAATACTTATCACCCGTTAGAGAATGCATGCGAACTCTCCAATCCTGCTCAAATCCTGATGTCATTTAAAGCAAGCAATATCTCACATTGTAGACAGTAGATATTGAAATAAACTGTGAAAGGGAAGATATTACAAGAAAGTTTCAGCTCTGTTAGAGCTGTTGACATTACCCAACAAGGAATCCAGAAGAGATGGATCAGGGAATTAGACATTGTACTTGGAGAATTAAATCGTTTCATTTAACATCCGTGACCGAGGAGAAACTTAAAAGACGAGGAAATTCTAACAAAAATATGGCTTGTTTAGTCATGACACATGAATATTTTGAATATCATTTTGTAGTTTTTGTAATTTTTTCCCAACATTGGACAATTCATCTTGAATCTCCAATAGTCTATCTAACCTATTTTGTGCTTCGTCTCGATATGGCTTGGTTATTACACTCACATAAGTTTCCAAATTTCTTACTGCTTCATTGAGATCCTCTTGCATAGCAGCTTCAAGTTCTCGAGCAAATCCATCTGCTGTTCTCTTTACCTTACTTTTCAACTGTTGCCTACGACTTGGAAAGTTTGAAATTGCTAAAAATCTATCAAAGAGAATAAATACCTCGTCAGAACTCAGAAGTTCAGATACTCTCATTAAAGTTAAGTTATTGCTCCAGTAAACGTATAGTTAAAAGTTGCAGAAGATAGTTCAAAATGGTTATTGGGTAAGCACTATAGCACCAAGTTACAGAAAAAAATCCACACAAAATCGAGGGTCTACTCAAACCATGGAGACTTTCAATGGAGGTATCCAAATTTAGCATTTAAAAGCTAAATCCTGGAAATATTGACCATGATAAAATGTGGTATTCTTTTTTATATGAAATCACTATTAATTACTTGACTTGGAGGCCATGAAATAAAGTCATGTACATGTCTGGCTGTTAAGGAAAGGAAGTTAGGACAAGCTGACTTCGACAAAATAAAGAAAAAATAAAATGAAAAAAAATGAAAAAAGGGAAAAGATTGAAGGAAAATGCAAATTACCCGCCAGCAGAACAAAGGCCAAGAGCAAGAAGATCTTCTGTTGTGGTGGAAAGTACTGAAGTTAGAAGCGAAGCAGAAAAACCTGCTGCCCCAAGTCCACCAAAAGTTCCGAAAAACTGAAGTTGAAAAAAATGATAAATTAAAAAACAAATACCATGAGGTTTGATGACAAATTTTTTCACTCATGGAAAAAATAAGAAACTTTAAACCTCAAACTAGTGATGAATCATAAACTTCATTGAATATATATTAGTGATTAAGCAATCCAAAAACAACCATTCATTTTCCTTGTAAAAAGGTTCTTAATGTGGAAAAGTTATACAAGGGAAGAGTTCTTTTTTACTCCCGGAAAATACAGCCACGTATAAAATCAGTATGCACATATCTGCTCTAAGCACTGTACCATATCTATGTCTTTACTATATAGAAAACAGAAAAGTTCATAACCATTCATCACGTAAATTTCCAATTTTCTAATTTTTTTTATATATTTGAAAAAAGAATCCGATTTCCTACATAAAGATGACCAAAATGACTTCACAAGAAGCTCTCACCGTTTCACGAATTTCCTGGTCAAACAACTTGGAAGCAGCAATGGGACTGAAATTCTTAATTACTTTCAAGCTTTGATCATCTAATTTTTTCAGCAACTCATAGGTCTCAAATTGCATCTGAGTAGCTGGAAAAACAATAGATGGCCATAGTTTCTGCAAGGATTCTTGATACAATGATCCTTCATGAGCATTGCCTGATTGCAACCACGATTCATAGTCTTGGAGAAGTTTCTAGAAGCCATATAAATTATGACAAATCAGCAAGGTTGTGGGTCAAAATATAACAGGAAACTGCATGCATGGGTCAACAACAAAGCTTCAGAAATCCTCAAATATAAACTCTAGGAGATTCAATCCGTATCCTGAAGCCAAGCTAAGATAAATGCATAACTTTGTCTCTTTTTAGGAAAATTGAATAATTAAAATCTGATAAGTTCATTGATAATTAAGGAAATGTCACACCAATTACTAAATCAAATCCTCAAATATAAACAGTAAGAGATTCAATCTGTACCTTGAAGCTAAGCTAAGATGGATGCACAGCTTTATCATTTTTAGGAAAATTGAATAATTAGAATCAGATAAGTTCATTGATAATTACAGAATTGTCACACCAATAACTAAAGCATATACTAAGGCCCCGTTGGTTAACCATTCGGGTTTTTAGTTTTTAATGTTTGAAAATTGTGCTTGTTTTCTGATTATTTTTCAAAGTAAGGTTTGGTTCTTAAGAAAACAAATTCGAAGTCTTAATCAAATCCTTAAAAAACAAGTTTTATGACTTTTTTAGTAGATAACAAAAGGAGAAAATCCATAGGTAGAAGTAGCTGATAGAAGTAGTAGATAACAAAATAAGAAAATCCATAGTATTTTCAAAAGCAACGGAAATGGCTCTTAGGTACAAATAGTAGTGTTTTCAAAGTGCAAGGCGCGTCGCAAGGTGATACTCTCCTTGATCGCCTCAAAGCGATAGGCGAAAAAAGGCGAGGCCCAAGTGAAGAGAGGCGCGACTAATAAATGCAAAACTAAACAATATATTGAGCATAAATTAATATATAAAACATAATTTTATTTCCATAAAATTTCAATTTCATAGAGAATAATACTAAAAAGTTAAAGAATAATAAACCATAATTATGTTATTATAAGATATACCATACATATTAAATAATCATTTGTATAAAAAATTAAAGTCAATCGAAAGATATAAGATTCTACATCAAATAACTCTAATAAAAATTAAACACACAAGTGCGCACACATACATACATATATATATTTGAAATAGCAATTAAACAAATTCGTTATCCTTAATAGAGATTTGCATGGTTGTTGGGCTTCTTCATGAACTAATTCTAGGTTATTTTCTTAGATAATAAGTTAGCGTATTGATAAATAAATAAAACTTTAACAAGGCACACGCCTTAGCCTGAGGTGAAGGCGATACATGGTGCAAAATGGTGAGGAAAGGCGATAGCCTGATTGAAGGCGCTCGCCTTGCCTTTTTAAGAGGCGCAACGTCGACCTATGTGCAAGGCGATGGCCATAGGTGAGGAAAGGCGATGGCCTTGAAAACACTGATAAATAGTATTTATAGGCTTAATTTTCAAAAAAATAAAAAATAAAAACCAAATAGTTATCAAACGAGGCTTAAATTTAAAAAGCGTTACTTGTGCATCAGTTAATGCTGGGCAAATTATGTCATTTTGAATCTTCGAGGTAGCTGATAGAGTGGTAGTCTTTTCCCCTTTCAAGACATAATAGGCAGCTATATCAAAATTTGATAATTGTAGAGTGTAGTCTACAAGCTTCATAATACGTGATTGTGTAGAATCAACCTGCAGTTGTACACAGGTCCACACAGAAACAGTAAATAAATATAGAAAGAACTTGCATTTTTACCAAATGAAAATTGAAAAGTAGAAGTATGGAATGGGTACACTTACCAGTGACAAAGCTTGTCTTCTCCATGTGATGCTTTCGCTTTCCATCTTTGTTCTATAATTTCTAACACTGTCAACTAATTCGTTTAATGATGCCAAATCCTGTTTGGCAAACCGTATGTCTTGTCTCACAAGAATTTCAGCAGCAGATAGTAGACGTTCTGCAATTGAAACAGGCGTTTGGAGTTTAAGCTTTATTCTTTCCATTCCATTACTTGTTGACCCATCTAAGAAGCTATACAAAAAATTTTCAAGGTCCTGGAAGCTATTGGTTCTCCAATAAGAATTAGAGGAAGATAAGACTTCTCCAGTATCAAGAGAAGCAGAAAGTTTTGCTTCCAGAGCAGATCTTGCAGATACTGGAAATACAAAGACATGTTCAGTATTCAGCAATTTTGCAGCATTTTCCTTGACAAAGGACAGGGCTTCCTCCAGCTGTAACCAAGCCACACAAATTGCAAGGATAAAAAAAATCTCAGAGTGAATCTAATGATTATAAATTTATGTAAGTAAATCAAGATTTTTTTTTAAGTAAATAAACCTCGTGGCTATTCTGATAAAGGTCAGATTTGTTCAGCACGAACACAACTTTCTTCTTCCACTGTTGTGTATAACGAAGAAAACTAACCTGAAAGTAAAAAAATATAGGTGATTTTTTTCAGATTCGTAAAAGCTATTCACAATCGAGGGCTAACCACGAACTTTTTTTGTACAGGCTCCTCAAAATGCCTTACTCCTTAATTTTTTTTTTCCCCTAACTATGGATGATAGATAGCAACTAGTCCTTATAGATAGCCGGAAAAGACACAAGTAGCAAGTCACATGAATAAAAATACTATTTAATGATTCCTACTCATACCTCACTCTCAGTCAATGGGCGATCAGCAGAAATAACAAAAAGCAGCAAATCTGCACGAGGCACAAATTCCTCCGTTAGGAGTTGTTGCCTCTCAAGAATGACGTTAGTACCAGGTGTATCTACAATGTTCATCTGCATTAAAAAGAATTACATACAAATGTTAGAATAACACATGCTAGAATCCAAAGATGCATGAATATATCTACTCCTACACACATGATAGAATCCAAAGATGCATGAATATATCTACTCGAACACACCCGTTAGAATACACATGCATGAATATATAGATTTGAACACACATGCAGGAATCCCAATGGATGGAGATAGTGTAACATTTCATCTCACTTTAAGGTACTAGTCAATGTCTTGCACACACATTGTTCTTAGTCTAAAATCTGTTACTGGCCATAGAAACAAGGGATGCAAATTGAAATACTAGACATAGCACACTGAGAGTCTTTTTTTTTTTTCTAAATAGGGTTTTGCTAACTAGTTGATTTTTAATATCTAACATATGTAAATTCACTATTACTTTTTGCATTTCTTACAAAATAGAAGGCATATATATACCAAGGTAATCATAAAAAGTGGTGAAATGAAAACAAGCAGTTTTCAGACTCATGCATTGGGTATAGAATTTTTTAGGTATGTGTCACCTAATATGAAAGAAAATAGAAATAACCATTCCATTGGGGCATATTCTATTGTTCAAAGCATATTCTACCCTAATTAAGAAATGAAAATGATTTATATTGGTCATCATTCTACACATACACTGTAGTTGTGTTCATATACATCAAGCATATGAAAGAGAAAAATCGTTGATAAGAACAAGATTGCAAGAGTCCCAAGGGGAAGCCTGATTGGTTGAGGCTTGGGACCTCCAAAGTATGCTCCAAAGGAGGTCTTACGTTCGAGGCCCACAAGTGAGTCTAATTTGTAAAATCACTTGATATCTCCTAGGTTCGGGCCTTGGCACGAGCACGAGTGAGTGTGTGTGTGAAAGAGACCATTCATCACAAAAAGAATATAATATAAAACTTGAGAAACAGAAGGGAGGAGGAGACCCCTTCCCAAATCTAGAGGAGATTATTTATAAACTTACTTCACTAAGGATGGGAGCAGGAAGATAGCATATATATTGACCATCTGGATGTCGTTCACATCGTTGTTGTTCATTAGAATTTATTTCGGAGAACCTCAAGAAAGTTATCTCATTAGTAGTAGGAACAACCCCATCTTTTAGATATCTCCTTCCAAGAAGTGCATTAATAACTGTTGACTTTCCAGAGTTAAATTCACCCTGGACGCAAATATAAAATATAGTCTTAAAACTAATGTTCACTTCAAAGGGTAAAGTAATAGATAAGACGTCATTACCAAGAGCAATCATCTATCTCAGTTGGCTAAATACTTAGGAAACAAAAAGATGGTTTGTTAAACAGATCATGTTTGTTTGCCTTAATCTGAAGTAGAAAATAGAGAGAAAAGGATAATAGTCAATGCGTTGACAAAATGATCATTTTTCAAACCACTACTTTAGTTGAATAAGGTGGAAAGCAGATAAAAAACATAAACAAAAAAATGCCAATAATACTTTTTTCATCTACCGAATTCTGCAAGGAGGTGGATGACAAGAAAATACTTATACTAAATTGCACAATAATGATTCAATAAACAGTTCTAATGGGAACTTGGAAGTATAAGGTGGTGGAAAAAAAATTGAAAATTATGTTCCCGATCCCTCATGATGAATTACATTTATAAATCAAAATGTTTTAGAGATCACCTTAGCAGGGAAAAGAGGATTAACGTGTGTCCCCATATATGTAAGAACGAAAAAAAAAAATCAGCATAAAATGGAAACTTTCATTCCTTCCGTCAATAATTGTCAAACCAAAAAGATGGAAAAAGAAATGGCAAAAGCCGGTTTCCTCCTAGACTCTTTCAAATTATAACAAAATTGAATTTATTTGAAATTAGGGCTAATACCAATTTATATTCCTGCAACCAGAGTTTGTTGAAGTTCAGCACACAATTACCACTATAGCCAGCATAAATGGCTCATCAATTTGTGAAACTGAATCGTTGAGAAGCGAGACCTCCTCCATCTGCCGTTTAAAACCATCCAAGATTGAGGAATTGTAGAATCATATCTATTACGTAAAACGGTACAAGAAAGGTACCAAATTGTTTAATTAGATGATCACCAGTGGAGCTGCTTTCTGAATAATATTTATGGCCTCACGCAATACAATTTTCTCTATTTCAATTACTTGTTTTTCTCTATCTTCCAAATTAACAAATCCTGCTACTTGTGTTGTTCCAAGAGTACGATTGTCAATGCTCAACAAACCAGATGTATAGTCATCCTTTCTTCCATTCTCTGCGAATATGGAGTCAAATAATTTACCAGCTTCATCGCTCAGTAGCCTCAAACCTTCCAAATGGATTACTAAGCCACTTGCACCCATTTCCAGCCATTTTAATGCCTCAAGAAGCGTCGTGTTCTCTCCATAAGAGGACGATAATACAAATATTGGTATCTTCACATTCTGAAACACAGAATCTGTTGTCAAATCAAGCTTCTCCTCTTCATCAAGATTGTACAAAAGAAAATCAGCTCCTTCAGATTGGGATGCATTTATGGCTGAAATTGAGGATTTTACTTTTCTTCCTACCAAAGGTAGAAACAGGGAATCTGATATAGAATCCAGCATGGTACTCCTGGCCACAATAGGAGGAAGACCTGATTCAAAGGGGGAAATAAATTACTCGCCTATCCAACGGCTTCCCAGTGACAAATACACACCAGTACCAACAAACAAAAGCAGGTTCGTTTTTCCTTCGATTTAAAAATTTTATGAAATTCATATATTATATGTAGATGCATCATAATCCCAGAGAGTATTGTTTTCTTTTACACTAACCTTGATCAGAGAGGACAACTCCACTGGCATTAACGGCAGTGGCAATGTCGACGCGCTCGGCTATCAACAAATAAGCTCGGTCAGCGACCACCGACTTCAATTTACAGGCAGCTTCGTAGAGCATGCCACCGCCGCGTTCGCTACTATTGAGCACGATGATTCGAACCCACTTGGAGACAGCCGTGTCGATCAAATCCAAAGCCGGACCACCGTTCAAAAGCTCAGCAGCATCCACTTGCAGCACGAGACTGGGGACTTTGATCTCGGGGCGCTTGAACCCGCTTGGGAACAAAGTTCTAGGTTGTGGGGTTTTAGGGATGGATTCGCTGGATTGAAATGGGTTCTGCGAAACAGAGTTTATGGAAAGGCGATTATGCCGGCGAAGGGAGGTCTTGAGAAGAGGAGGGTGAATTCGGAAGGACGGAATTGGTTTGAGGAAGAGAGGAGAAGAAGAGGAATGAAGGCGAAAAACGGAATGGTGATGGAGGAGCACCATTTCCATCAGAATTGAGATTGCAATGTGAAGCAGGCAGGCAGCTTGCGCTTTCGTTTATCATAGTAAGAATATCATCTTATCCACTTCAAGTGGCGACTCTACTCGCCCATTGAATACAGCTAGATTGCAGGGATTTTCTTTAAAAAAAGAAATGCAATAAAATGCTGACACGTGTCCGCTGATATTTATTTCACTGTTCATATCGACATGAGTGGAATCAAATTTGTTAACAAGGAAATTCCATGCATGACCAAAACTAGGAACTTTCATGATGAATACAGCAGTTTAGTCCCTTTGCCTAAGGTGTGCTCCTTTTCACATCTTAGGTTTAAGATTGGTTGGAGATTAATATCTTAGGCAGCTCCTTTCAACCTCCATTCTTACTATATATCCAGGTGTCGCATCTTAGAGATGGATCGAGTTTAGAAGAGCAAAGCTTCAAATTTCCGGATCGTAAAAAAATAAAATAAAATAAAAGAAATACAAACAGTTAAACCTTTGGTTACAAAGTGAATGAGGCTCCATAAACACTATTAACAACCACAAAATCTATTTTCGAGCCTGTCAACTCCTTTGTACTTAAAAAATGAAGGGAGTAGATTATGGATAGTTTCTCTTTGTATAAGAGATCGGATTGATGGTTAATTAATGAGTAGATTATGAGTTAGAAGATAAACTTCAAAGATACGAAGTCTTTTGAATGAAATAAAAAACAAAGTTAGAGAACAATATCATACAACCCGAAAGATTGATATAACTGCATTTTGTGTTCACTTAACAGTGTTGGTTGGGGTTCTCCCAGTCTTTAATGAAGTTTTGTTTTTAAAAAAGAAGTTGATATGAGTTTGTTTTGTGCTCAAAAGTTTCAGCTTCAACTGGGCATGCATGCTCTCCCTTTTTCCAATGCAACCCTGTGGTAAAAAGCCAGTGTCAAGTGTAAACTTGCCCCCACTCTTTCTTTAAAATCACCACATCCTTCTTTTCTCTTCACACTCTCTTCCTCCAGCTTTTCTTCTGCTCCCTTAACATGAAGAGGTGCTTCATTCATTTTCTCTACTGTTTTTCCTTTTTTATTTCACCTTTGTCCTTCCTAACCATGTTTAAGTTATAAGTTTTCGTTTAGTCGTTTTCTTTATCTATGCTAGGCTTATTGTACAATTTCAGCTTGAGTAAAACTTGCCTCCTTAATAAGGAGGGCTTCAAGTATTGCTCATTTCTGCTTTCCTACTTTTGCGCTTAGCTTCGTCTACTTATGACTTGGTGCATGTACACTGCAGATATGTTCCATAAATTAGTTGGTTCCTTTAGTATACTAAACTGTTTGGATTGTACAAGGAAACATAATATGATTTTTTTTTTTTTTCATTATATTTTGCACGTTGGGTTAGCTATGTACTGAATTTCTGATATGCAATGCCAGTAGGAAGTATTAGAATGAAGAGGTGGAAACTTTGCTTCAATCTCCCATCTTAACAAACAGTGTGTTATGCGAGGGTTTCTGTAATCCTCAGCTCTCTCTCCAATGTTTTAGTGGGTTTAAACTACCTTGATTGGGAAATGATTTTGATCCTCCTGCACATAAGAATTGTTTCTCTTTGCCATTGTGGTTGCATTTATCGCTGTGTGATTATATTTGTTTCTGTTTTTACAGTATAATTGGCTGCATCTTCCTCGTGCATTACCAAGTCTCCCTCTGACTTTGGGCCAGACCGACTGGCCAAGAAAAGAAAGGTTATCCTGCAAGTTGGTGCTTCCCTGATGCTGATCGGGGTGAACCCTGAACGTTTCACTGAGGCACTCGTTTGAGCCATTTCTTTTTATTGAGTTTTTTCTCCAAGTATCTCCATGCCTTCCACGGGATCTCTGATGAGGTCAAGTTGAAGCGCATTCTACACATCGGGATTAAAAACCACACCTTTGAAACCATCAGAGGCATGACGCCAGGCGAGTTCTACGAATTCCTCATGTTCCTGTGAACTAAGGATGGACAGCAAGGACTTGAGGATGCTTGAGAAGTTAGAAACAGCACTTTCTAAAGTTGAAGAAGCAGCAAGTTCCTTAGATTTCATGCTTTGTACATAACATAACAACCTTTGTAAACCTAATTCTTTTAAACTTTCGTAGAAGTTTTTGTAATCAGAAGGTTAAAAGTTTTATCCGGATATGGTTCCATCTTTTAGCATATCTGTCAATAAATGTGCTTTTTAGAAGTTAATGCATATCTCCTTGAAATAATAAGGAAATTTTATATGAAAATTAAAGGCTTCTGCTGTAGAATTCTAAAAACTTAGCTCCGTCTGTAGTTGATATAATTTTCTTACAATCCTAAGGAAGATTTTATTCATGGTTTCTTTTGTTTTGCTTGTGTAGCACGACCAAGGGAATGTGAATTTTTCTGAAGTGCTGGAGAAAATGGAGGATGTGATCTTAGTCTCCAATCTCATTAAAGTTACTGAAACAGCGGTTTATGCTCATTCTCAAGCATTCCATGGTAGGCGCGAAACCAAGCCATCTGCAGCTAAGAGAATGAAAATGACTAAACAAAGTGAAAATAACTGAAGAAAATGTAACATTTGTAAAGACCATCTCTTTTATGAACTTGAAAGATCCGTCTTGTCCTTCGTTTAGCAGTTATGTTTGTTTAAGTCTGACCGTTTCCTTGCTTTTTTTTTTCCAGTTATGAAATGTTTTGTTTTGAAGTTCTCCAAAAATGATATCACCTCGTCTTATAATGCAAGTTCTGATATAAGTTTTTTCAAGTTCTGACTAGCTTTGATATAGGTTCTGATGTATGTTTCTTGTGTTTTATGCTTTTCTTGACCTGCTTGCATAGAAAGTTGTGCTTATGTTTCTTGATCTGCTTATGTTGTGCTTGCATAGAAAGCTCTTCTTTTTTTTTTGAAACCGAGAAATTGAAGTTTGTTCTACTATATCCGGGACAACCACGTTTATCCTCATGTCAGACACTATGAGACATTGAATGAATGGAGACACGAGAGGTGTCAACAAATTAATGTCCACAGGTGGGTTTTGAATTTGAGACTTTGAGAGGTATGCATTCAAAACTCAAGCCTTCGACCACTGTGTCACAAGACACTTGCATTGAAAATTTGAAAGTAGTTAGCATGGTCATATCATGCCATAACCAAAGTCTCTCTACTAGTAGAAGATAGTCAAGATAATGAGTAGAAATTTCTATTGGATTTATTTGGAACTGAATGCATTGAGGTAGATAAGATTAAGTTACTAGATTACATGAATTTAAAAATTGAAACCAAGAGAAAAACTCTGCACCTTCTGGTCCACTTCACCTCAACTCTTCTTCTTGATGGAGCTCATCAAGTGAGGTAGAAAAGCTAAAATCATCAGCTCTAGCCCTAGGTGTTCGAGTGATTTCTTTATCAATACAGCCACCATGTTCTTGTTCATTATCTTCGGCAATGGCCGGTGGCGGTGACGAGAAATCCAAGCACATGCCCTGTATGACTTCCTCATAAGAAAGTAGCTCTTGGGACGTGAGCTGGTGATACTCCACAAGCTGGTGAAGGCATTGGTTTTCCCTTGTTAAGTTTGCATTTTCGTTTGCTAATCTGGATTTCTCAGCAAGTAGTGCCTCCATCTGAAGTCTAACCTGTTTCACCATCAAACAAACAGACTCTCTTTTCATAAAAGTTTACACAAACCCCTTGAGAAGAAAGTTAAATATAACCATGATACAAACCAGGTCGTCTTCTTCCGGTCTAACCCCTCTGGAAAATCCATCCCGAAGTCTCCTATTCTCTTCCTCAAGTAAGCCACACCGCTCTTGCATAAAACATAAATTAGATTTTATTGATTTTAATTCTCTTGCTAGAGAGGCTGATTTTGTTGCCATTGCAATTGCAAGCTGGAGAAATGCAGACCAAAATGGTTAGTATTGCATAAGATGTATATTCAAATACAGATGTAAAGGATAAAGGAACCAACATTTTTTGCCTTTTTAAGCTTGTCTTTTGGGTTCAGCTGGTTTTCTTTCTCTAAACCAACCTCTGATTCTTCAGAGCAATGACTGTCGTCAAACTTTCTCTTCGTTGCTTGCTTGGGCTCCACCAACAACTCATTACCTTCCTCAGAGTTCTTGAGGTTGTTGTCCTGGAAGATCTCCGTTAAGGTTGGTGCTTTGACTAAATCCCTAGCACTCTGAAATCAGACCTCAAAAATCAAACCCTTGTTTATGAATTTCAAGAGCATTAGATAAATTGTTAGTACCTGTAATGCGTTATCCAAATTGTTGGACAGCTGAGACAGAGTAGAGCCAACAGAGTCGAAACCTCTGAGCAACAGTAACGAATCTTCCTTCAATTTCTTTGATCGTTCCGATTTGCTAATGTTCTATCCCTCACAAACCCAACACAGTTAAAGAATTTGACTTGGATTGAAAAAATGGAAGAGAAAAAAGACCAGGCAAGGCACTCACTAATTGATTGGGCATGGCTGGATCCAGATTTGAAGATTTTGCAATCCGTTCTTCAAGAAGTGAGTCGATTCTACTTCGAAGGGAGCTCCAGAAACGCTTATCTGAAGCGGGACTGAAGGACGGAGAAGAGCCCAGGAAGCTGGTGGAACCCTAAAGTCATTGCAGAAAATGAATCAGAATGCAAAGAAAGTACCAAAGCTAGAGATGATAAGAGTTTAGAGAGAAGAAAGAAGAACCTGAACGGGAAGTGACGACGATGGAGAATTCACTGAAGCAGGCATTAGGATGAGGTTGAGAAAGACGATGATGGGAAAGAAGAAGGTTGCAACGGCTAGTCATAAAAGGAGAAACTTTAAGCAGATTTAAATAAGGAGGACGCAACCCCCAAACAAACCAACGTTCCGAATCTGTCTCAGCTATTATTTTCAATTATTTTATGTCATCATAAAAACAAGTTGGCTTTATTGAATGCTTTTCCAGTTTTCACTCAGCTCCTTTCCGAACAGAGGATTTGTTTTCACTGCTTGTAAATGGGGTCATTTAAAAATAAAAATAATAAAATAAAATACTATTTTCCACTCTACAATTTTCAAATAACTAATTTTAGTCTTCAAATTAAAAAAAAAATAAAAAAATTAATACTATAATATTTATCGAAATTAGTTCATTATATTAATAGGTTTAACATTTTGTGTAGAAATATGTGAAGATAAATTAACAAAAGTAGTAGAATCTAATGGTACATGGGTTATCCAAGCTTTGGCTGGTGTGGACAGGGAGCTCTCTGAATTTAACAATATAGTTGTTGATATTGATTTTATTTCTCATAGGCTTGAGAAAGTTTTCTTTTTTCATTGTAATGGAACTTGTAACAAGGTGACGGATTTACTGGTCAAATGTCCTTGTGATGACTTGGTCCTTTGGAGCTTAATATTTTGGCAGATAAGTAATAAGTATGCTCTACCTACACATTCATGTTCATGCGTTGGCAAGTTTTGCACAATAATAAATTATCATGCTTTTCAACTAATTAAACTTAACTATACTTGACAAAAACATGGGAGCTATACATGTGGATTTGACGATGAGGTGTATGGGGGCCATTGCAAATGGCTGGCCGTTCCTTTGTGGAAAAAGAAATGAATGGCCGTTATCAGATATGTATTTTTTCTTTTCTTTTATTTGTTTGCATTATCTGATAAGTATTAAAAGGGCTGATTCTGATCTCACAAAAATAGTGTTGAATCCAATGGCTGCTGCTCTTGCTTCCTCATGCTCCCTCTTCTCCTCTAAGGCCTCCATCCACCATCTAATTCCATCTTCTTTTTCACCTTGTGTTCCTCCTCTAACACTCTCTCCAATCTCTCACCCTTCTGCTGCTCTTTCATCCTCTTTCTCCATTTCCCATTCTTTCCCCTGCTCCCCATCTAAACATTCCTCCAACGTTTGCTTCTTCACTACTGTCAAGGCTGCATCTACCTCTGCTGACAAAAAGAAGGTCTTGATTGTCAACACCAATAGCGGTGGACATGCAGTCATTGGCTTCTACTTTGCTAAACAGCTTCTGGGTTCCGGCCATGAGGTCACAATTCTCACTGTCGGTCAACAGGATTCAGACAAGATGAAGAAGCCTCCATTTAACAGATTCTCAGTCAGTACTCATTTCAATCTCCATTCATGCAAAATTTACAGTGAAATTCCGAACATAGTGGGGGCAGGATTGGATTCCCGCGAAAAATTATTCATCGATTAACTATTTTCATTTCTTTTTTCTTATTCTCAAATTTTTACGAACTTTATTCATCTTAATGCAATTTACTAAATTTTATATCATTTTTCAATATTAAGAAAAAAGTTCATTATTTTTCAATTAAATGGTTAATTAGGTAAGAAAATATTCATCCAAGTAAGTATTTCTAAAACTTTATAGATATAAATGTACTAAAAACAATTGAAAAAATAATATAAAATATAAGGGGGGCCGGGCAGAGAGCAGAGAAACGAAAATGAGAATACATTCTCATATCTTATCCCTTCCGGAGAATTTTTCATTTCCATTCACTCCTACATACCCCATCCGGATCTCACGGGGAAAATGGACATCTAGTTTCCTTGCAAGTCCAATTTCTTTGATTCTCTTTTAACCTTCAATCTTGTTTAGGAAATTGTGAGTGCTGGAGGCAAGACTGTGTGGGGGGATCCAGCAGAAGTTGGGAAGGCTGTGGCAGGAGCATCGTTTGATGTGGTCTTAGATAACAATGGCAAGGACCTTGATACTGTCAGGTTTGAAACATAATCTGAATTTTTTTTTTCTTTTTTTTTTTTTTGTTGTTTGTGATTTGTATATAGTAAAGTTAAATATCCACTTAGACTCATACGAAAACTCAATCTAAGCTGCCATTTGATGTATATTTTGACACAGGCCTGTTATTGATTGGGCAAAGAGCTCTGGTGTGAAGCAGTTTCTATTTATCAGCAGTGCTGGAATTTATAAGCCAACTGATGAGCCTCCTCACGTTGAAGGGGTAAACGTTTCTCTTTCAATGAGAATGAGATCATGTCAGCATAGTAAATAGATTAAATACATTTTCTCAAACAAGAAAGCAGACAGAGTTTGAGAATGATAATTCAGCATATAACTATGACAGGATACTGTCAAAGCTGATGCTGGTCATGTTGCTGTTGAAGAGTATATTGCAGAAGTTTTTGGCAGCTGGGCTGTTTTCCGTCCACAGTACATGATTGGATCTGGCAACAACAAAGACTGTGAAGAGTGGTTTTTTGATCGTAACAACCTACATCTTTCTAAATCAATCGAATACTTATTTAGACATTTCTAACTTCCATTGATGAGCTCATGGACTCGATAAATACCCAATGCAGGAATTGTCCGAGATAGACCGATTCTGATTCCAGGCTCCGGGATGCAGCTGACCAACATCGCTCATGTCAGGGACTTGTCTTCTATGTTGACTCTGGCAGTAGAGAAACCAGATGAAGCACACTCAAACATATTCAACTGTGTAAGCAATCGCGCAGTAACTCTTGATGGAATGGCCAAGCTATGTGCTCAAGCGGCAGGTTGTTCAGTTAATATTATTCACTATGATCCAAAATCAGTTGGAATTGATGCAAAGAAAGCTTTTCCTTTCAGGAATATGGTGAGTAAAGTGAATTCATTTCTTTGGTACTTAGGTGTGTGAACGTAGAAGAATCAGAAAAAAGTGTTTGACATCGAATTTATGATGTTTTCTGCAGCATTTCTACGCAGAGCCAAGAGCAGCCCAGGATATATTAGGGTGGAAAGCTACAACAAATCTTCGTGAAGATTTGAAGGAGCGATTCGAAGAGTATGTGAAGATTGGTAGAGACAAGAAGCCTATTAAGTTTGAGTTAGATGATAAGATACTCGAGTCCCTAAAAGTTACAGTAGCAGCATGACCATTTTTCAAATAATTGTCAAAACTGTACTGTCCATCTCACAGTACTTTGCATGCATTCTCATTAATTGTACTACTATCAACAACCTAATAACGTGATTCAAAAGTGAGGTAATTGAGTTACTTCCGTTGCCCCATTGCCGACATTTGTTGCACTTATAGAAGAAACCAAAGAAAGGTGTATTGAGCTCAAACAATTGTGGACTAGCTTTTCATTCATTCCTAAAGAAAGCGCACTCTCGGTTTAGCAAGAATCATAAAACACTTAAACAATGTAAAATTTGTAGAACGTAGGGCCAGTTGATGAAGATATTTATGGTAAAGTACTAAGAAATTTCATTTCGATATAAATGCAAGTCAACCAAAAAGAGTTTTAATTTACATGAATAACATAAAAACATATATTACACGTTAACAAAGACTTCACAAATGAATGAGACTCCTTGCCGTTCAAGATCAAAGACTCCAATTATGCACTTTCCACAACTCCACAAAGTCAACAGAAATATAGACATTCGTGAAGCTTTTTTTATCAGTTGAGTTTCTCTATTACTACAACAGGTGAATTTTTAGCATTTGTACCGAGTTGTATAAGAGAGACAAGTTGAAATTTTGACCTCCAAGAAAAGGATCATCCAACAGCATTATCTGGGAGGCCTTTCCAAAGCAACCCAACCAAACTTTCCTTTACGAAAATCTGATAAGATGCGGAAACCTGCTTGATGACTGTCCCCGTTGAACAATTGGAGTGCTAGCTTTTGAACAAATCTGTCACCAACAATTTACTAGGAGTTATTAATGGACTGCAAATATTTACGCACAACATAGAGAGATACTTGAAACAAAGAATTTTTTTTTAGACAAGAGAAACGAAAATAAAATTATTGATCAGCATATTATAACAAACTTACGTTTGACCACATTGACCGTCTGCATCGACTTTATATCGCTTTTGAAGTAAACCTAAACCTGGATATTTGAAACAACAGAAAAAGGTTACTTATCAACAAATAGGAATAAGAATGTTTTACCAGGTGAAACTGAACATCCTGAAACGTGCAAGGCAAACTTATGCTGCAGTTTTTCATCAAGCAATGAACTCTGTGAATGTAAATGATTTCACTTGTATTCTTGAAAATTTCAGAAATCAAAATATTTTCATAGTACCTACTGACGGAAGCCTGGTCAAAATCTGTACAAGAATTGCAGCAACATCAGCAGCTCCGTAGGACTTCTCTCCAATATCGTCGCATATTGCAAGCTTTATTGCAGCCGTCTGGTCACTAATCCGCATTGGTATAATACCCGGAGAATCGAGCAACTCAAGATCTTTGCCAAAACGAACCCACCTTTTAAAATAAAATGGAAATAAGGAGAGTGGAGGCGGACAGTTACTGAAAGAGCTCATCCAACCCTACTTAGAAGAGAATTCATTGCCATCTTCCAAAACTGCAATAAAATGGATATGCACAGAATTCCCCCTCTCGTTCCCAGTTTTTACAAACTGTGTTTGGACTTATATATTCGTATTCGTATTTGGACTTTTATGTAATTGGGTTGTAATTCTTGTATTTGCTCTCCTCTAATAAAACCGTTTTCCTCTCTACCCGTGGATGTAGTTGACACATCGTTACAAAACCATGAAAATCTATGGGTTGTTTCTCACTTTCTATTTACTTTTCTTTGCTTGTTGTTTACGTTTTCATAACACTATTAAGGGATATATTAGTAACTAGTTGAAAAGTTTGTCACGCATTTGAAAATAGAGACGGCGAGGGAAGGAAGAAGATAGGCAAATATTTTGGTGAGTGTTTTAAGGCTTGAGAGAGATCTCAAGATAGGGGGTCTAAGTACCTTAACACTTGGTTTATCTTGTATTCCGTTATCTTTTATATTCTAATTTATTTTGGTTCTATCACAACATTATATTGAGATACAAAAAAAAAAGAAGAAAAATCATACTTAAGTTCTCTGGTGACACCCGGTCTTGGCGCTGCCGGACACATTCGTCGTTTCAGCAAGCGGTTGATCAGAGATGATTTTCCAACATTAGGATACCCAACTATTCCAGCACGAACCTATACGGTAATCACCAAGATTGTTTAGGGTATGTTCTGAAATTATTTCTGATTTACCATTAAGAACAAACCCAATAGAGTACCATAATTTTCACATATTGGCTATTGCTATTTAATAGACAATATCAAATAGAGGTGATACTGTGCCTTAAGCAGTTAGATAATTTTCAAGTTAATAATATGCTTCACTCATGCTTAAGGCTACATGTCTTTGTGGTGCTTCAGTATGTTTGTTTATGTGAGAATAAAACGAAGATCATTTACGAGGTAAAGATATACACTTGGCATAGAAATAATTATAGAAATCTAAGAACTTCAAAACACAAACTTAAGCATTAGAATTTAATCATTTCATGCAACAAACCGCCCGAGGGAGTAGTCCTTTAGCTCTACGTTTGACATTGACATCCGCTGCTAATGTCTTTGCCAACCGCCCTAGCTTCATTGTGCCCTACAGTTGTGACAAAGACCATTATCCACTATTACAATGTCAAAGTATAGATAATCAGAAAGAATTTCACTTGTTTGGATACCATTCCATGTTGCCCATTCGAAAATACAACTTTTATTCCCTGTCTCGTAAAATGAGCTGCCCAAGCATTCCGGTCTTCTGAAGATATCATATCTTCTCTATTCAATACCAATATTCTTCTCCTGTTACCAATCCATGCATCCATCTATTCACGAAAATAATAAATAAACTGTAACTAAATGAAAAAATCACAGTAGAAAAACTTTCTAGTCATGAATAAAAAGGAAATTTGTTCTAGATAGCAAATTATAATTTATAACCTCCCTACTTTAATAACAGCAACTTTTTAAAATATTTTATACATAGAAAGTATTTCAAGTTTCAGTTTTT
Organism: Cyclanthera cordifolia; assembly: GCA_037832605.1. NCBI lineage: Eukaryota > Viridiplantae > Streptophyta > Magnoliopsida > Cucurbitales > Cucurbitaceae > Cyclanthera > Cyclanthera cordifolia. The sequence goes on along the minus strand of JBBMEG010000020.1, from coordinate 3,722,518 downwards.
TCAATCCATTTCTTTTGGTTTCAATCAGTTTAACTTGATTGTGCGTTTAATTGAAGTCATCATTTTAACTTGATTAATTAGTTTTTGCTAACATTTGAATTTTTTTTCTAAAATTTTGACATCCATAGAATTCCTTGTTTCCTTTTTTTGGTTATTCAAGAAAAAATCCCAAATAAAAAGGCATGTCATCCTTAGTAAAAGCAACCACTGCTACATGCACCAAAAGGAAGTCAAGAATATAATGAACGGAATGAAGCAATGAGAAGTTTGATGCAAAACCTGAGGGTGGCTGGTAGACAAGGGTATTCTTGCATCTCGAACCTCTATCACAACATCCATCAACTTAAGTTGATCCTTCAATTCTTTTTCTGTCTTTGCTATATGACCAGGGTACCACTGCAAAAGATGGCATATATTCTTTAGTCTGTGAGGTTTATTCATTCATCAAGAAACTTCTTGCATTACTTAACCATACCTGAACAGGACGCAAAGCCTTTGTCCAATAATACAGATCAGCTTCAAAATCTACCCAATCTCCCTCGTCAAAGCCGCTAATAGATGTACCTTTGGAGGTAGAATCTCCAAATAAATTTGATGTTTTACCACCAACGATCTATACCAACATTCGTATCACAATTTCAAATCTTTATTCAATCAATACTTAAAATAAGTTCCAAGAGAAACTCTACGAAAGGTATAAAAAATTTAATGATGGTAATACAACTCATATGAAAACAAGAACGAATTCTAGAAGATTGAACTAAAATGTAAAGATACAATTTTGCACCCAAGTGGTTGCTATACATGAAGAAATGAAAAGAAGCCCATTTTGAGAAAAAGGTGATGATGAAAAATTAAGAATTTGAATGGGTTTTACCTGAATGGTTGGGTGTGGCGAAGAAACAGAAGCTGAAGGCGCGAGAGAAGCTGGGGATGGTCCGGCTCGACAGTAAAAAACGTGAGGCCGGATTGCACTAGTGGTGGTGGGCAGGCAGAGCCCTGAGAGCTGAATATGAACACTCATTGCCTCGATACAACAAACTGCAGCAGTTGCCCCGCGAAAATGGAGATATTTTAATGAAGTTTCTTTATATCTTCTTGCCTAGCCGAGTCTATCCACCGAGCATTTTGGACATTGCCCTGTAACAACAACAACGACAACTTAGAATCCAGGTGCAGAGATAGATAAGATATGGAAATTGGAAGTTGGGCTCTCTAATTCAAATCTGCGTACTGCTGCTTTTAGCCCATTATAACTTGAACTGAATTTTGGGTCTTCATAGTTACCAGAACCCATCTAGAAAAGGCTCCAACTTTAATCTCAAAGCCCACTTTTCAGAGGCCTATCCACTCGTAGAATACTGTAGTGGTTGCATCCAAACAGCCCTCGCTGATTCCAGAAGTTGAGAATTCATTTTCTTATCCATATACTCCTCGTTCTGTCCTGTTGTGAAGGATTTGAATTTGGCCTCAGCCATGTTCTACTTCTGAACTTATCGTCTTCAATTCAATTCGTTCATTTAAGCTTTTCGCTTTTCATGGCGGCGCATTTTTCCTCCACCTCCTCTGTCCGCTCCGTCTTCCGACTCAAACAAAACCCCCCTACTTCCAAACCCCTCCTTTCACTCCCAGGTACGTACTCTTCAACACAAATTTCTTTTCACTTGCTTTGCCTTCTTTCTTTATTCATGATGATGATGATTTCTTCATCCCTCAATGCTCTAAACCCTTCTAGATTCTAATGGACGCCTTGATATCCTCAAATGCGGCTCCAGTACCCTCCATCTTTGTTCATGGAAGTCAGCTTCAAACTTCATCAGGCTCAACACACATGCCCTAATGCCATCCACCCAACTCTTTGTTTCTGGGAATTTGTTCAAAAATAGGCAAGCCCCCTTTTGTTTTTCTTAGTGCCACGTGAAGTTGATTCTGTGGCTTTTCAGTTTTGTTGATAATTTTTCTCCCACCTCCTTTTGGCTATGATAACTTTGTAGAAGAGGATTCGTGAGGGCTGCTACTATCGAAGAGATTGAAGCGGAAAAAACATCGATTGAGAAAGATGTTGTAAGTTCCTACGATCATTGATTTGAAGAGTTTGTGTGTGTTATAATTAAGTATTCTAACGTTAGAAATAGTTGTGCCAATAACCATTCAATTACTTTCCAGAGAGCAAGGATGGAAAAGACTATCGATACTGTTCGGTCTAATTTCAACTCAATAAGGACTGGGAGAGCAAGCCCTGCCATGCTTGATAAGATTGAGGTATATGGAAATTCAGGTCTCAATGTGGCTACTAAAAACATTGGGGTTTTTTTTTTTTTTTTTCAAATATCAGTCATCAGATGTGGCTTCCGTGATTTTTCAGGTGGAGTATTACGGCAGTCCAGTTAGCCTGAAGAGCATTGCCCAAATTAGTACACCTGATGCAAGCTCTCTCTTGGTCCAGCCATATGATAATTCCAGGTAGATGTGCCAGTTGGATTGGCTGAGTTGAATATATTTCGAAATCTTCTGGGATTTGTTTGTCATTTGTCTTATAGAAGACAAGCACTATCCGGATCAGTGTTTTAAAATGTTCAAGGAAAAATGGCTCTCTAGAGCTTGAGGGGACTAGGGAGCCTTTTTACTTAAGGCACACTATACAAAAAAAAACATAATATATGTATATAATAAATACACTTTGGTTAAAAAAAAATGAAGTTTTAACCAAGAATAATTTATAAAATACACTTAAAGTTCAACTATTAACCTACATTTCATGGAAAGATATGAAACTTAACTTAGACAAATATATAAAACATACTTGAGATTCAACTATTAGCCTTTCTTTCATATTAAGAAATGAAGTTTTAATCAAGAATAATATATAAAACATACCTTAGATTCAATTATTAACCTTCATTTCATGAAAAGAAATGAAGTTTTAATCAAGAATAATATTTAAAACATACATAAGATCCAACTATTAACTACTGAACGTAGTGTTATGGACCGGAGAGAAAAATGGAAAGAAATTGAATGTTGTTCTTAGGGAATTTGGGGGTGCAATGCCCTGTAAGGGTGAAACTAAAGCTTATAGTGAGATTTCATGAAGGACTCCAAATGGCGCACGCCTTATTAAGTGCAAGGTACTTGTCTTGCGCCTTGCACCTTTTAAAACATTGATCCGGATTAAGCTTTTCCAAGTTCCTGTAATTTAGAATCATGGAAGTGTATATATAAAACAAAAGGACATGTTTTCTTTGATCACCATACCTTTTACCACGAACCTTTGAATATTGAGGATTTTCTCTTTTGTTTAGGAATCTACTTAAGGCTTCATAATTTTGTCATTGTAATTTGTGTTTCCAAATAAAAGGTTACTTCTCACGGTCAGACATTTTTTTGAAGCTTTTATATCTTCTCTAAACTTGAATTTTTTATATCATTGGTTGAGACTGCTATCGACATACCGTCCGATTATTATTATCTATACAATGTCATCCAGCTATACAGTGTAATGCATTTGTATTATGTCTCTTGACAATCAGCATTAACTCTTAACGAGTCATCATCTACAGCTTAAAGTCAATAGAGAAGGCCATAGTTAATTCTGACTTGGGATTGACTCCAAACAATGATGGACAAGTCATTCGGTTGACTCTCCCTCAACTCACCTCTGAAAGAAGAAAGGTATTTTCCTTTGCGTTTGTGTATATTTTTCCTACAAGTTGCACCCTATATATTATAAATTTATTGAATTATCTCTTGCACGTTCATCTTAAGCTGCAGTTCTATAGTTCCCTTTACAGTCTTTTGATATAATGGTGAGAATTGCTCTGCAATTATGCCGTGCAGAACATCGTTATAAAATCGTTGTACTTCTGTACCTATGCATGAACAGACTCACTTCCATTATTTAAGACATTGACCTTGTCAAGATTAGAGCAGGCGATGAATTCTACATTGGCTAATTCACCATGCAAACCACCAGTCGGGGGCCTTGTTTGCTATTCCACAAATGAAGGGTTGTGTCTCTTAATTTGGTTTCTTAGTTGTTGCTTTATACATGTTTAACTTTTTGTAAGATTCTAAACATCTTTGGGTCATATAATTCCACCCCTTGTTTTGAACAGAATGATGTAGGGAAATGTTCATATTCTCTCGGTCAATCTGTTATGGAGTTTTTTAATCTGTTAGAAGAATGGAAAAAAAAATGTTCTTTAAAGGACTGCAATTGTATTAAATATGTGACTTGGTACATTTGTTACTGAGATTATGATTTCTAGATGCATCACGAATTACTAATATTTAATCTCAATATGTTGAAATGTATTGTTCATCAACACCCATGAAAAGTTACACATCGTTAGAAATTGAATGTCCAGAAATTTTCATAGGGGGGGAGGTACCCAGTTTTACATTCAAACTTTTAAATTATTTGAATTTTGAAAATTTGGTGCAAATTAGGGAGGAAATTATAAAATTTAAACTTTCTAATATAATTTCTTAATGTAGATTGTCCTTGAGCCCTATGTGGATGATGATTAAATTGCACACTTTACATTGCAGGAATTGTCAAAAGTTGTTGCAAAACAGGCAGAGGAAGGGAAGGTATGGTTTCACTTTTTGCCTATGTCCTGATGCAGATTGCTAGGAGTTTCTACTTCAATACATTTTGGATCTATGCTTAACCAGCTACTGATCTTGAACTCTTGGATGACATCATGCATCTACCTGTTTACAGGTGGCAGTGAGAAATATCAGAAGAGATGCTTTGAAAGCCTATGAAAAACTGGAAAAGGTCAGCAAAGCATACATCCTTGTATCTTTATCTTGTGGTGATGTTCTCCCGCTTCTATTGATCTGACTTCCCATCCCAAGAACAAGATCCTTGTCTCTTTTTTAGTTTAACTTCTCCATCTGGTTTCCTTAATGTTTGTATTCTGTAACAGGAGAAAAAACTTTCGGAAGACAATGTTAAGGACTTGTCAAGTGATTTGCAGGTTTGTTCTTGCTTTTTAAATCAAATGTTTTTCACTAAAATATGATTAGGCTAGGTTCAAACAAATGGCAAGAGAAGTTTGTCAAGAACTTTCTTGTAGTTATTCGATGTTGAATTTATGTATTAAGGGATTTGTTTCTCCTGTGCTCCTTCTGGGATTTTGTATAATGCCTGTAATGGTGTCTTATTTTGAACAAATAAGAGCCTTGTAAATGTGTTTGGGTCACCATTAATAAAGGGGGAGAATGGGAAGGAGAATGATTCTCAGTATTTGAGCCACCAAGGATCATTCCTCCCATAATCACGTTTTCCCAAAATTACCTTTTCATTCTTTTCCTAAGTACTTTCTCTTCTTCCCCTAACAACTTTTTATTCTCCCCATAGCTATTTTTCACTCACATTATACCCATTATTTTGTTTTTTTCGTTATTATTCTCTTCACCCCAAACACAATTAATCATTCTCTTCATAATCATTTCCTTAACCACAAACACAATTAATCATTCTCCCCATAATCATTTCCGTTCTCATTCTCCTCCTAATTCTCATTTCTCTCTTAATCATTCTCATTCTCTTTGCCCCAAACACACCCTTAAAGTTTATGCATAAAGTGTGGATATATATAAATAAAGGTTACCTTATTTTCAGATAATTATCTGAAAAGTTGAGATGATTTGGTTGTGCAGAAACTGACTGATGATTATATGAAGAAGATTGACGCCATATACAAGCAGAAAGAGAAGGTACGATACTGAACTCTTTTTTGGTATCAAAGAGTTATTCTTAAAGCATCCAAGATTTTATTCTATTCAACTAATTATACTATGATTTCGGATATCCATTTCACAAGTATTTGCAAAACCACTGAACTGATGTTATAAACGAGTAAAAACATGCATTTGCAAATTGTATTTCAGGAGTTGTTGAAGGTGTGAGCAGAAGCAAATGGTGTAAGCTTCACCAGTTGATTAGTGTGGAATATCTTCTTTCTTCTGAATTGAGTTTTGATGTCAATTGTTCAAACCAAACCTTTTCTCTTTTCTTCTTTTTTGTTGAAATGAGATTCAGCGCACTTACTCTGGTTTTTGCCGCTGAAAAATTGACGCATCTCAAACGTAATTTTACTACGCGTTTAGCTGTTGAACTTGAATTCAATCAGCTAATTTAGCACAACATTTTCTTTACCCTAAATAATTGTTTAGGCCGTTGATATTTTTAAGCATGATCAACATCATGTGCTTTAACCTTGAACTTTAGTCAACATCAATCAATTAAATTCAGGTGTCCTCGATATTCTTCTGATGGAGTAGGTAATGTCTACCATCAACTTCCCCAAGGCAATACAAAGTATAAAGTCATTAGTAGTCATAAAATGGAAGCACGCTTACATGTCATTGTCTAAAGCCTAAAGAGTAGTTTCTTTGATGTTGTAAAGTTGGCAATGCATCATATTCGTATCTTTGGAGAATAATCAAGATCCTTACAATCCTCTAACAAAATAATCAAGATCGTTACAATCTTCTAACAAAACAGAAGCAATACAAGGGGCCCGAATTCAAAAGATGAACCAAGAGTCTTTACAATGTGTTCACAGCATTAGTTAACAATTGTGTTGGATGCATAATATTGAATAATAGGTGGTGATCTATCCGTCCATGCAGTTAAGTGAGTATTGGTGTTGTTGGAAAAGAATATAATGCATTTAATCAATCAATTTGAGTTTAGATAGATTAGTAAACAATTAATCAATTTGAACTATGAAATCTAATTACTACATACATGCAGAAATAGAAAGGATGATAAATGCTAAAAACAGCATAGGAAATATGCAATGTAATCAAGTTTGTTATGGTCTCGTTTTTCTCTGCCACAAACAAATAAAAGGACATTTGATTTTGGACCCACTATTTAGCAAGTCTTGTTGATATATATATATATATATATAATAAGTTCCTCATAATTAATGAAAATAACGATTCAGTAGACAAATATTGTTCAATCACACCTTATGCGGCAACTTATATTCTCTCTTTAATAATAATATCCTTAAATGTCATCTTAAAAAGTAGGTGAGCTTTTTTTCGTTTTTTATTTGGTACACAAACTCAGATGATCGAACGTGTTGAACTAGATTAACCCCAAACAATGAAATTACTGCGCCAGTGATCCTTTCGATAGATAGGTGAGCGTTTTTGGTTAAGTTGATTATTGTTTGGTTTTGAAATAGAAACATGAAGAGGGTGGGAGATCTCAAGCATTTTAATAATAAGATTTTGATGATGGGAAGAGATTAGATATAAGTGAATTGAGAATGGTATTAGAATGAATGATGATGACGATGAGGATGATGAATAAATACAATGTAGATTAAGAAGGTAAGAATAGGAATGATTGAAATGCATGAAGGTTGGAGTTGAGTCAGGAAAGGAAATGAAGGAGGGGGGAATGAATTTTATTAATTATAATATGAAATGGGCTAAATAAGAAAGAAAAGAAATTAAAAAAATATAAAAATGAAATTAGAAAATGGGGAGGAAAAGGACATGAGTACCCTCAATTCTATGGTTTTGGATGATGCTGTAAAATGTAAGCCTATGAGCGGGAGGAATCTCATGGGAAGTTGTTTCTGTCCTCTTCCTTATTCTCTCTTTAAATTCCCTTCTCTCAACTTTCTCAACACACACACACACACACACACAAACAAACACCAAATAAACAATTTTACTAATCACACCCCTTCACCATGCCCTCTCTCTCTCTTTCTTCTTCCTCCTCTTCATACCTTCTCAATAAACTCTCTTCACCGCCTCCACCTCCTCTTCGTAAGTCCCCCTTCTCCCCCCCTGCATGCACATATCTATTCTATTTTTCCCTTTCTTTTTTTTTTTTTAATATTAAACTTCTATATAATTAAGAACTGGGTTTTGAATTTTCCATCCCCTAATACTCTCTTCTTCTTTCTCTTTTTTCTTTTTGTTTTCCCCTTTGTTTTTATTGTTGAAATTAAGAATCCAAGCTGGAATGAATTACGTTAATTAACAAGTGTAGTGTGTTAATATTGAGTACTTGTGTTTTGGATTTGGTTAAGTACTAACTCCAAAATTAGTGTGCCCACCGAGGGAATATTTATTAATAGGTTCATTTTTTTAATGCGTTAATAGAGACTATCCTAACGCATTTAGTGTCCATTTGTGTGTTTTGCAATGCATTTCCAAAGGCAAATTAAGCGTTGTTTTGGAATCAAACACCAGATGCAAAACTATCAAATGCAATGCCATTTCTAATAACCCCACCACCAGTACCACTCAAGGTATCAACTTTACAATTTCTTCATACACATTTGTTTTTGTTATTTTTGAATTACAATATATCGTTATTTTTACTCACCAACCCGCAGAGTACAGTGATGTGATTCAAAGTGGTGTGCCAGTCATAAAGTGGCACCAGTTTGTGGAGGATGACATAGAATCAGAAACTACTGCTCCGGTACGCAACTAATTCTTTTTTCTTTTGGTTCTTGTCGTTGTTAAATAAAACCGACCATATTTACCTCTAAAATCTTGGTGGGGGTGCGGTATGCATGTAAATTAATTGGTAAATTGTCAGAGTTATCTGAATTTTGGTTTATTGGGTCTCCCCAATTATAGGTTGGCTTATTTGTCCATCATGCATGCCCATTTGATAATTTCAAGAGACACACATTTTCAACCCCCCCTTTGCATGTGATGGGATTGGCTTAACTAATTAATTAAAAACCGGTTTCTTTTTCTCTTGAATTCAGGAATTTCAAATGGTTAATTAATTTACACTTATATTGCTAATTAAAAATAAATACAGGTACCCATTTGGGAAGAAATAGAGAAGCGAGTGAAGTTGATAAAGTCAATGCTGAGTTCGATGGATGACGGTGACATAAGCATCTCGGCTTATGACACCGCTTGGGTGGCTCTGATACCTAAAGTGATGGAGGGGATGAAGACCAACACTCCACAATTCCCCTCTTCCCTCGACTGGATTGCCAATAATCAACTCCCCGACGGCTCATGGGGCGACAGCCAAATATTCGAAGCCCACGATCGCATCATCAACACTTTAGGTTGCGTCATCGCCTTGGAATCTTGGAATCTCCATCCACAAAAGTCACAAAAAGGTAGTGTGCTTTAATTTGCATGTGTGATGATCAAACTATTAATTCCAAGTACTACTAATTAATTAATTATAATTATAATTATAATTAAGGAATGGCATTCTTGAACCAAAACATTTGGAGGCTAGCAGAGGAGGATCCGGAGCACATGCCGATTGGATTTGAGATAGCTTTCCCATCGTTGATGGAGTTTGCCAAAAAATTGAAGGTGCAAATTCCGAGCGACTCCCCTGTGTTGCAAGAGATAAATGCGCGAAGGAACCTAAAGCTAACCAGGTACTGGGTAGGCTGGATTGTTAATTTAATTTTATGTAAAAATGAAAAGAAAAGGAAAGGTGGAAAGAGATGAAAGGGAAATGTTTGGCCTAAAACAGGATACCAAAGGACATAATGCACAAAGTGCCAACGACGCTATTACACAGCTTGGAAGGGATGGGGGGTTTGGATTGGGAAAAGCTTCTGAAATTGCAGTCTGAAGATGGTTCGTTCTTGAGCTCTCCAGCGTCCACTGCCTACGCGCTCATGAATACCAACAACCCAAATTGCTTTAAATATCTGGACTCTATACTGCACCGATTTAATGGTGGAGGTACGTAATTAAACTAATTCAAATTTAATTAATACAAACTGCTTTTTCTTAATTCTAATCCTATATTTCATCCTTCTCACAGTACCCAACGTGTACCCTGTCGACATGTTCGAACACATTTGGGCTGTCGATAGATTGCAACGACTTGGAATTTCTAGATTCTTTCATACACAAATTGTTGACTGTGTCGATTATGTTCGCAGGTATAATATATAATACCAACAAATATATTCATTATTAATTATGAAATCCCCTAATTTAAATTAATTACTTTGTATCTTGCAGACACTGGACTGAAAAGGGAATATGCTGGTCCAGATCGAATTCCCGCTTTCAAGACATCGATGACACCGCCATGGGATTCAGACTCCTAAGGCTGTACGGCCACCATGTTTCAGCCGGTATAATTTTTTTATTCATTCATTTCTTCCATTCTACTGTTCATTCAAACTGATTTTTTTTTTTTTTTTTTTTTTTTTTTGATATACATTCAAACTGATATTTAGTGTAAAACAAATTATCATAGAAACTCTCTAAATAATAGAATTTTAATTTTTTAAAAATAATTAAAATACTATTTCTGTCTCTTAAATTTCGCTTTTGTTTTATTTTGGTTCCAAAAGTTTAATTTTAATTCCTAGACTTTCAAATTTATTTTATTTTCGATCCTTAACTTTCATTTCAATTATAATCCTAAGACTTTAATAAAAGTTTAAAATTAATCATTATAATAAAATTAATATTAATATTAATAGAATTGGTTCAATAATTTTAATACAACTAAATCAAATATTTGATCATATTTCTAAAATTAAATATTTGATCAAATATCAATATATATATATATATTTTTTTTTTTTTTTTGTTGAAGTTAAGACTAAAATTGAACTTGTAAAAGTTTGTGATGAAAAAAAAAACAAAATTGAAAGTTTAGAGATTAAAATGAAACAATCCTTATAATTTAGGGACCAAAATGGAATAAAAATGAAAGTTTTTTTTCTTAATTTAAAAATAAAATGGACGTGATATATATTGTATTGAAGTACTAAATATTAGTGTTTTCATTTAAAGAGAAAAAAGAAAGTAAAGAAATTGTTTGAATAATAGAATATTAAAGAAAAGAACGAAAATGTTTTTGGTTAATTATATTTGGGTAAATTTAATTGGAGACAGAGGTGTTTAAGCATTTCGAGAAAGACGGGGAGTTCGTCTGCATAGCCGGGCAGTCAACGCAGGCGGTCACCGGAATGTTCAACTTGTACAGAGCATCTGATCAAGTAATGTTTCCTGGGGAGAAGATTCTACAAGATGCCAAACAATTTGCCTCAGCTTTCCTGAGAGAGAAACAGGCAGCCAATCAGCTGTTGGACAAGTGGATCATCACAAAGGACTTGCCCGGAGAGGTTGGTTACGCTCTCGAAGTTCCATGGTTTGCAAGCTTGCCTCGTATCGAGACCCGTCACTACATTGAACAGTACGGTGGTCAAAATGACATCTGGATTGGCAAAACCCTTTACAGGTCATCTCTTTTATTCATTTCTCTCTCTCTCTCTCTCTAAATATATACCAACTAAATGTATAATCTTATAAAAATTTCAGGATGTTCAAGGTTAACAATGACACATACTTGGAGCTTGCGAAATTGGACTACAACAAGTGCCAACTGCTGCACCAGATGGAGTGGGTTGATATTCAAAAGTAATGAATTTATAAAAATTACATATACAATATTTTACTTGCTTATTAATTTAGTAAGTAATAATGGTAATTGCGTTCGTCCAGATGGTACACAGAGAACAATCTGCGAGAGTATGGAACGAGGAGAACGAGCCTTTTGTTCTCATATTTTGGTGCGGTTTGTAGCATTTTCGAACCAGAAAGGGCTAAGGAGAGGCTGGCGTGGACCAAAACTGCTGCTTTGATGGACGCCATTGCATCGCATTTCAAGCACGCCGATGCCCATCAACGAGCAGCCTTCCTCCAACAATTTACAAACCTTAATGCCACTCAACCCTACCATGATAATGCATGGTACGTATTTCTCATCCTTCACCTTCTTTCTAATTTTATTATATCAATTTTCAAATCAAACTACATTTTTAATTCACTCCTTCACTTTGTTTATACTAACCAGTGCTTGATGAGTTCAATCTATAATCTAGTGACCTACTTGAAATTGGTATATCCTAATTTGTAGGGACAAACAATATATCAACTGACTATTGTCAAGGTGTTAAATTGGCTCGAACAGCTAGTCGATAAGCAAATATAGTCCTTTGTATTAAATGTCACAAAACTGTATTAATGTGAATTTATACAATATTAAAACTAAGTATTAATGACCTTCGAGGCAAATATTTTAGTATTTGAGAAAAAACATTTCTTTCTTTTACTATTCCCTATACTTAAAAGTTTAATGTCATTTTAATCCTATGTTTACAATTTGGTCCCAATTTTTCAAAAAAAAAAGAAGCAAACATTATCAATAGTAGGTATGCATATAGATGATTATGATATAAATAAAAATAAAAATGTAATAGTAAAAAAGAATAATGAGAAGATGAAGAATAAGTTGGTTGGTTAGTGAACGAGTACGTGGGGGGTCAATTATTTGCTGGAAAGAGAAACCATATGTACGAAAGAAATAAATAAAGATAAGTAAGATATGGGTAAAGTCGTTGATTTTGGGATTTGTTTTAACAGGAGATCAGGCGATATACAGCAAAAGGGAGGACAGGGACTCGTTGGGATTTTGCTTCGAACTCTAACCAATATCTCTCTGGATATACTGGTGTCGCACGGTCTTGACATAACCCACCATTTACATCAAGCTGTGAGACACTCTCACTTTCTTTTTCCTTTTCTTTTTCAAATTCAGTTCTCAGCTTTCAAAAATAACAAATCACTAATACTGTTTTCATTCATTTATAGTGGCAAAAATGGCTGTTTAAGTGGCAAGAGGATGGAGATGTGCACAAGGAAGAGGCTCACTTATTGGTCCAAACATTAATTCTCACCTCTGGCTGTTCAAATTTGGAGGATCTGTTGTCCAATCCTCAATATCACAAACTTTCCAACCTCACAAACAAACTCTGCCATCAACTTGATCACTTCAAAAAGCACAAGGTTTTTTTTTCCATTAAAAGATGGCTTAAAATACATAGACTTTGAGCTTTGTTAATTCATTTTGGTTCCTAAACTTTCAAAAGTTTAATTTTAATCATTGTAGGCCGGAAAGCAAGGTAATGTAAAAACTGACGTTCATGTTCTATTCTTCAGGTAACCAACGGCGGCATCTATAAGGAGAAAACAAACAGAAAAATGCCAGCAGAGATTGAAGAAGACATGAGGAAACTTGTGCAGATGGTGACCCAAAACTCATCGGATGACAATGGCATTGTCATTGACTCACCTATCAAGCAAACATTTCTTACAGTAGCAAAAAGTGTGTACTATGCAGCCTATTTCGATCCATGGACTATCAACTACCACATAGCCAAGGTCCTATTTGAAAGAGTCTTCTAATCCTAGTTAGCCACACAGCCATGTTGTTTTGTATAATCTTTCACCACATGGAACACAAAAACTTTGGTCTGTCAATAAAAACATCATCTTTGAAATTCAAAATGATTGCTTCTTTCACAGTGATTTAATGTGGGACAACTCGAATTGCTTCTACTCAATGGCCTAGCAATTAATAGGATAAGATAGATTGAATAGGTTGCAGTAGTATAAAGTAGTGGAGATGTGTTTTGCAAACCACATAGAAATGTTTTTGGAACCGAGGCTATTACAATTTTTTCGTTTGTAATAGTTTTTCCTGTTTACAGTCTACCTTATCAAAACAATGGCAGACAATGTGCCACATACGTACACATGAACTGTTTGGATTAAGTGGAGTTTCTCAAAACTTATCATCAATATTCCCTAAGAAAGATTAGGCTTCCGGATCCGGAAAAGAGCATCGAGGAATACTTGGCAATTCATACTAAACTTCTTTCCTTTCATTATTAAGTACAATACAATTGGTACCTTGCAATGCACATTTGTTTGACTACATGTGTGGTTGAGCTTCCATCTGCCTTTTAGGTTCGAACTCTCTTGAAAAATAGAGAGCAGAAAGTCAATCTAAGTTTTTTTTTTTTTTTTTTTTTTGTCAGTTCATGTGTACCTCGACTACTTTCCTTGAAAGAGCCATTTAACTCTATCACGTTTGATTTTCAAGAAAATTCATAAAAAATTACTTATAAAATTACTTACAACATTTGATTGTCAAGAAAATTTATAGTTGAACTTTGAGCCTTTCTTGACCACTGAAGCCAACTCAAAAGGCAATGTTGTCTGACAAAAAGAAATATGAAGTTTAATATATTTTCAACGTTCTCATTCATTTCAAATAAAGGAGAAAATGATAGTTTAGGAATCTGAACACCTAATTTTTTTTCATCCAAATCAAATCACCCAAAAGTTAAATTATGTTGAGTCCAATTCATTTAATATATATTCTCCATACATGTATGCAAGAAACTGTGGGATTTGGTGCACTTTTATTCGCAGCTCCCCTTAGCGAATCTGCTCTGGCCATTGTGTTGATTAACGCACTGATTGGGACATATGAATTGTTATCAACTAAACCCAATTAGTCAAAATATCTAAGTTCAGACTCAGACATCGCAGATAAGGGAGATTAATGTGATTGATACAGTTTTTGGATTTTATTTTCAGAAAAAAGGATGATGTAATCAGGAAGGCTATATAGTATTGATGTCACTTCATATCAAAAAGTTATGTAGATTAAAGTGTTGGTCTTGTCTAGATATGGTTAGATGATATTGTAGAGTGCATTGGTTCATCAGAAAACATAAATTGTAGAGGTAAATCATAGCCAGAAAACGGTGAAAGAAACGACAGAAAGAATGTTAGGATAGAATATGCGGCCAAGAGAAAAATGAATGGATTCGGTAAGCACTGACCAATAAGCATGTGAAGCCCCACTCTGAGAAATCCATCTGATATGGGCTGGCGTTAATTGGCTCTCTCTGTGTGTCAGTTTCATTTGATATGCCCAATAGCTATAGACAATCTGGGAAATGGAAACTAAATATTTTCATGCTTGAATAAAACTCGCAAGAAAACAAACAAAAATGGGTTGCATCAAATTTCACCCAGATACAAGCGCACCTGAATTTGAGTTCATAGCCTGGTCTGATTGTCCCAATCGAATCATGTATCTTGTTTCCTTCTTGCAAATGCTACGTTCTTCATCCTCAGCGAAGAACCTTGTTGCTTCATTCAACGGAAGTTAATTCTTTGTTAGTGTCATGTGTTCAGTTTGGAGGGCAGTTGTTCGAGGCCAACAAGGTTCTTGGGCTCAATCATTCGTAAAAAACTTGTCATTATGGGCCGAGCCCATCAAGGAAAAATGAAGCCCGATATGTCGATGAATGATGAACTTAAAATACAACCTGTTTGGATGTGGGTGGAATTTTTTCCAACTCCATCCATTAAGCAACAGCTCACTACAAAAAATGGGCTATTAACAATATTCCATTGATTAGCTGGTGGATTCATTTTTAGCCCTATTTTCATCTTCAATATCCCTACAAATGTCAAAGTTTGACACAAGTAATGAAAGATGAATTGGTCACAACATCTACAATTTGATCTTGTGATGGAATATGTCCAATCTCTAGCTCTTTGTTTAAGACTTTGTCACAAACAAAATGAACATACGGCTCAATATGTTTTGTTTGAGCATGAAAAACATGATTGAAAGTAAGAAAGTTAGCACTCGTATTTTACACCACATAATTGGAGTTTGTTGTGGGTTACAGTCAATTTGAAATAAAAGCGAGCATAACCAAGAAATTTCACATATAGTATGAGTCAATGGAAATACACATACTCAATGCTAGAGCAAGCAACCACATTTTGTTTCATTGAAGAACAAGAAAACGAGAAAACTCCTAAGATATAAGTTGTAGATCGTCGATCATTGAGACAATATTTCCAATCGACATTTTATCAAACTACAGTGAATAGGCCATTAGAGAGAGTAAAGTAAAAACTATGAGTGAGACTACCTTTGAGATAGCGAAATACACATTGGATAGTTTGGCAATAAGTTCGAACAGGTGATTGCATTAACTAATCATGGTAGTTTACAATAAAAGGAAATATATAATCAAGCGTGAACAATGTACTAAATGCCTCCAATGATACCACTACATAAGATAAAAACAGTAAAAGGTTACCCATATATGGTCGTGAGATACTTCTCATGAACTACAAGTGTACTAACAAACTTCAAGTTGTCGTGGTCCTTGAGAACAAAGGTATTGTGAAGTCGTGTGATGAAATAAAATGTTCATAAATAAGAAAAATGTTTTACTATTAAAAGTTTTATCTCACGAATAAAAATAACTTAGCCGGTATAAGTGTTCTTCCAAGACAAAAAAAAAAGTCATGGATTCTAATCATTCAGTTGTTGTTAACCAAAAAAAAAACTGGCTGTCATATTATTCTCTCAAAGCTTATTTTCTTTGTACTCTACTTGTTGCCATCTCAAATTACATTGATATATTTAAACTAAAAAACGAAATGTGAATGGAGAAGGAATCACAAAGAAAAATTAAAACAATATTAGTAATTGTTAAAAAAATAAATCAATTATTATAGTTTACAAAAAAGTTGAATTTGATGGTAAACCATTACTCTTAATAATTCATTAAATTTTTTATCAAATCATTTTATTAAATTTCACATAATTTCACATCAAATATATCATTCAACTGCTAATAATGTCAATTAAAAAAAACCCAAAAAATCTCATAATATCAACGTAATATCAAATCTTAAGTAAATAATTAATTATTCAACATTATTATCTTCTATTTCCAAATAAATTAAACTCCTATTAACTGGAGTCTCTTTGCTCAACTCTTTTCTACCTAAATCAAACCCAACACACGGGTCAGTGATTTCTATCCATTGTACTAAATAACCAGAACTCCCCAGCAAGGAGAGCTGAGCTTCACGTCACCATATTTGCAGACTACTGAAAATTGGAATACCAAAACAAACTCAATTCCATGGGAACCCTTTCTCCAATCCCTCTACTCATTGCATCTTCTACACGATCCCACCATCTTTGTTCAACACAAGCCCTTTCGCTCGCTCCCAAATGTTCACAATCCCGCAGGAAAAGTGTTGTTTTTGGTGGGAAGCTATCAGGAAACGCTAATGAATCTCAGTTTTTAGATGAAAATGGGCTCGTCGATGATATGGATGGATACTTGAATCATCTATCTCTCGAATATGATTCCGTTTGGGATACAAAACCTTCATGGTTAGCTTTTCATTTTAGGGTTTTCTTTTTCCTCCATTTTTAATCCTCCTTATCTACTTAACTGCTTTATTTTCCTGTTTCTAGTAATTGGTTTCTTGCAACTGCATAACATTGGATGTTGCCACTTTTTCTTCTTAACTTTTACCCTAGAATAATTCCACATTTCTCAAATTCCTGATTTGAGTATTTTTTCTAAAGAATCCCAATATTGGGATTTGGGAATTAGTTCTAACACATCAAGAATTTATGATTTTTTTTTTTCAACTCTGCGTGCGTGTTTGTGTTTCCCGTATAATTGTCGATTTGGGATTCTAAATGGTTTGTAATGCTGAGAAAAATATGTGTTCTCCGATTTGAAATAATGGAGGGTCTATTTTCTTTCTTGAACGTGGTGGGTCAGGTGCATTTGGGCTTTTAGTTGCAGAAGTTGAATGATTAATGATGGATTTATTGCTTAACTATAGAAAGAATGTATTGCTCCACATATCACCTATTACCTTCTGTTTCTAATCCACCAGCATGTGCTAATACAGTTTATGACGTTAATGTTCATCTCTTGACAATTCTGATCATGATTGATATGTTTCTGTAGAGAATCCTCCTGATCAGCATAAATTAATATATCTACTACTGTATCCTCTTCCTTCCTGTCGATCTAAATGACTATTCTTGCTATCTAAGAAGCACTGACAAGACACGTCATTATTTTGAGATGCGAGACATAGATTTTTCGAGGACACGTTATTTATTTATGATATGTTATTAAAAGATCAAATCCAAAATATTTTAGTTTTTTTGCTAACTATAAAAAATAATTCGAACATGAAGTTAACTCACGCAGTCAATTATATTAGTTCATTTAAATCCAATAAAAAACAAAATCTCGTCATTCTTTAAATGACTACTAAAAGCACACAAAACAAATTTATAAATCTATGACGTTAACATTATCAAAATATTTTAGTTTTTACCTCATTTTATTTTTCTTTATTTTATTTTATCTCTTTCTTTCTTTTTTCCATTTTAGTCGTCCCATCTATCTTCGATAGAAGTTTTGGTCGATGGCCTCCACCGACACTGTCATGTCTTGGGCCATTGGAAATGAATAAATCTTAAATAAATGGGGTGTCCATGAAGTGTCCATTATGTGTCCAAAATTAAAAAAAAAAGAAAAGAAAAAAAGGAGGACATTGAATTTTGAGTGTCGATGTCAGACACGTGTCCAACACAGATACTTTGTCAAAATAGAAGTGTTTGTGCTTCCTAGCTTGCAATTATTCCAATTTCTATAACTACACTCTTCATTTCAGAATTTATTTACCTTCCTTGAATGTTCAGCTGAATGAAATGAAGCAAGCAGATGCTTTACCCCACGTGGCATCCATTGAATCCAAAAGGAACTAGACTGGATTGATTTGGTTATTTTAGAAAGAAAGTAAATGCATCACTTACAACTGGGACTTGATTTCTTACTAGAAATCTGTCGTGTTTTTTTGCACATTCGTAGCTGCACCATCTAAGAATTTCTGTTCTCAGTCCCTCCCACCTGGTCGAACCTGGTAAAATGGTAAAAGAAACAGCAAAACTCTCGGTTGTCTGACAGGCTAAATTGGTTTGATCATGAGAAATGAGATACTTTCTTTAAAGTGTTATTAAAGTTTTTCAGTTGTAACCAAGTACATGAATCGTGATTTTGATGTCTTTTATCATTTTTGTCGCAAGGTGTCAACCATGGACTATAACGTTGACAGGATCTCTAGTGATTGCCTCTAGCTGGTTTATTATAAAGTCGATAGCAGTGACGGCAGTAATACTCTCATTAATATGCTTATGGTGGTACATCTTTCTTTACTCATATCCAAAGGTAATGTAATATAATGCCCTTCTTTGGTTAATTTTGATTTGGTATTTGAATGTAGGATCACCTTTTGTGGCACAGGGATTCTGCATATTTCTTATGTTTGGATAATCACTTAAATAACTCGAAAATGTCGGGTTGAATGCTTACAACATTTTCACTACCTAAAAACGAATAAGAGGAAGAAAGAATATGTTTAACATGAGAAGCTTTTGTGGATTTACAGGCTTATTCTGACATGATTGCTGAACGAAGAAAGAATGTTACTGATGGTGTGGAAGACACATTTGGCTTGGAAAGGACAGAGTGATAAGTGTTGAGATTAGATATATTTACCTCATGTCTCTCTTCTATTGTATAACTTTTCAAAGTTTAGTCACTTTCTTCCATTTAAACAAGAAAAATAAAGAAAGTAGATTACTTCTCATAATCGTGTCCAATTGTGCTAGTTGTTGTGTTATATAATCCTGATGATCTTTAAATTAATACCTGTCCAAAGATTGCAGGTTCAATTTTTCGTATGAAACTTATTAGGTTTATACTCCCATGAATTTTGAAATGGGAAAACTTTGATTTTCAAAACTTCACATAGTTTGTGATAGCAGAAGAAGAAATCTAGTTTTACTTTTATGTGTTGGTATTCAATTGGTGTCGTGGTGTAGTTGGTTATCACGTCAGTCTAACACACTGAAGGTCTCCGGTTCAAGTCCGGGCGACGCCATATATATTTCCTTTTTTTTCCTTAAATTATTGTGGTGAGGACGTGTAAGTCCAGAGATGGAATAACGAACCTCCATATCTAATGGACCCTACCTCATAGCAAAATAAGCTCCACCCATTTTTGTTTGGGCCTTTCTGGAGCCCACCACTTCAATCATCATTTCTTTTCTTTTTTTTTCAATTATTTTTTAATACATATTTTGAACAATTTTTTTTAAAATTTTTTATTCAACATTTGGTAACATTACAGATTTTATAACGTGCATGCAAGTCCCCAATAATATACAAACAGAAATTTTCCGCTGGATAAGATTTTTATATTCATACATGATTATTTATCGGTTTTCATCAGTTTTTTCTTTAAAAATTAAATTAAATTAAATTAAATTAAATTAACTAACATTGCATTGCAGGAGAGAGTCACAGCGTGTGGATTACAGGATCTTCTTTTAACCATTGAATTCAGATGAGGGTTTTACAATATCTAGAATGGTAGTTTCGTAATTTTGATGAAGAAGAGGGCTAAATGTCACTTCATGAACGCGAGCGCGATGCTTTGGCATGATATTTAAATACAACTCTGAAATCATTTCAGATCCGTGAATTTTGGTTCAAACCCTCGCTCTGGGTCGATCGCCATGGCTGCACTCTAATCCAAACTTGAGATATTTTGCAAAAAAAATTTAAGTTTTAGTACCGCTACAGCTTCTTGACGAAGAGTTTCGATCTAAATCTTCCTTACTCTTCATCTTTATATTGTATAGATCTTAATCATACTGAAGAACTTCCTCGATAATTACGGTACGTTAATCTCTCACTCTCTTCTAGAAATGGTTGAACAAACAAATTGACGCTTGCTTAAACCTATGATTTTTCCAGTCTGGGTTCGCCCTTGGCCGGTTTTAGATCTTGATACTTTCTTTCTATTTTTTCTCTCTATTTTTGGGTCGCGATCGAATCAATATTTCCCTTCTATTTACTACTATTGTTTCTAGATCTGGGTAGATAATAATAAATCTTCATTGTCTTTTTTTTTTTCAGCTAATCTGGTTGAATCGGTTGTTTCCGTAGTCGTCTCTGGTTGAGCTTTTCCAGGTTCGATTTGAATCTAGCGTGGAATAGATAAAATAGGCCAGCTTAAAAGCGTGTGGCTTTTGGTTTATGTATCATCCACAACCTTGTGTTGAGTTGTAGAAGTTAGATCTAGCGGGAGAAACTGAAATTGTGGTTAGCTTGAAACTGGATCCATACTTTGATTTCGAAAGGTTAATTTGCTATGGAAGCAGTGGTTGTTGTTGAGCAGCATAGGAACCAATATTACGATCGGGTCAAGCCGCATGGACCAGCCCGATTTGGATCACTCCCTTCCCCAGACTTCAGAGGGATGAACTGTAGGAGTTTCCAATCCGGAGCTGGAGCTGGCTTACTCCCAACTCCCTTGAAGGCTTGTACCTCTGAAACTAAACAGCTCTACCCTTCTTCTCCCAGAACACCACCAGCTTGTTTAAGTTCCAACTCTGGAAATGGTAAACAACTTGCTACTGTGCGAAGTGCTCCAATTCCTATCAAATCCAAATTTTCAAACCAGAACAGTGCTTTCCATCATGAATATTATGATCGAAGTTTCTCATTCTCTGAGCTTTGGGCTGGACCCACTTACTCTAATTCACCCCCTCCAAGTTCATTACCCATTCCCAAATTTTCAGTTGCTAAGAGAACCACCTCACTGGAGTTGCCTCATTCTGCCCCTGAATTTGAAATGCATCATCCATCTGCTAAGTCTGCACCACCATCCCCTACTCGAGACCAAGACTTTTCCTCCACATTTTTCTTTCATAGTGCTGACTCTGCGACTAAGACTCTACGTCGCATTCTTAATCTCGACGTTGATAATGAATGAACTCTTGGGAGCATCAAACTCCTGTAAATAGGAATACTTTTTTAGTTAGTTAGTCTCATGTATATACAATGAATAAATTGGTTAGTGTTGACAGTCATGAGTATCCTTAGCTTTCAGTGATGGTGCACATCCTATGGTCGCAACTACAGCCTCTGATGCTTGCACCTTAATCTGTGCTTTGATGCTGACTTGGATTTGGTTTTGGCAGACGCAGACAGGATATGATGTGACAGAAACACTGATTTGATCAAGATGTTTGCAAGGCAGAAGTAGGCCATTGGTGAACTTTAATGTCGCAGTTTATGAAACCTTCATGCTGCATATTATTATCTATCTAGTTTCATATGAATATTGCTGAGAATAGTTCTGGATTTGCTGGCTATCATCTCTGTTCTCGACATCACGTCCTTATCAAATTTGTAGTTTCCATTCCTTTCTAGATTGTAGGTAGTCATGTAATGTGTGTCATGCTGTAGGTTCAAAAACTAATGCTTCATTTAAGTCCTATAAGCTTCTGTTTCATTGTTTCTATCCATTCCTTACATCCTCAGTTCAAGTTGCTATCCTTCTTACCTAGATAGTCAGTCTGTTGACTTAATTGGTTGGGTTCTTTGTCCCTGATGAATTGGTTATTCCACAGTTAGATATCTCCATTCTTCAAGATCCTCAATCCTTTTCTTTTTTTCATACCTCATCTAATCATCTTATAGCTTCACTCATTTTGTCTGCACACTATGAGGGAGATATTCCTTCTTTTTACTGCCTTTTCAGTTTTTTTTGGAAGAAAAGGTCGGGGTAGGATAGTAAAAGTAACGACATTCTAATCAGTAGAGTTTGCTTCAGAATTACTTCGTGTAGCATTTTCCTGTTTTTAGTACCACTTGGTTTCTTTCATCTTTGTTTCTGTCTAGAATGGAACTTTCTTGTTGGTTTTTGCAAGGTGTTAGCCTTCTCAGAGGGTCATTGACCACATGGAGCGGTATATGATGAGGTAAATCTTTTAATTATACTCTCAATTTGTCTTGTTTTTGTTTTATATATGTATATATATTTATCCATTTTGTTCATTTTCTCAAATTTGCATCGAGCAGTAAGCCTAAGGTTGGCCAGTTCAGGTGATGGTTTCAGTAAAGGTGTGGCTGGTTTGCTGTGGACGTAGTTCATCCCAGAGAAAGTTTTGCTTCTTATAAGCCTGGGTTCAGTTTATGTTTGTTATCTTGTATTCAAAGCTGTGTACACTCTCAGTCCTACTGTTGCTCGCTGGTGTTTTGTTTTGTTTTTTTTTTTTTTTAATGGTAAATGCCTTGGCTTTCTATTTTGAAGGGCAATGTTTATTGCAGGGCCAGAAGTGAAGTAGAGTATCGTTATGTTAATGTTATTTCAGTTTGATGTTAGCTACTTGGTTGTGTGTGGAATTGATAAATATCGTACAAGCTCTTGTAAAGAGATGAATTTTGCTACATGTTGGCGCTGATTATAATAGCAATTTACCTCACACTTACAATTATGGAAGTTCAAGTGTTGGTGTTCTCCATAACTTAGAGACAAAATTGATCTAATATGTATAGCAAATTGATGCGGGATCATTTGATCTTGTACCATTTTCAGGGCTTGTACCAAACCAGCAGAATATTGGTAGGAACCTCACCACTCGTAATACAAATAAAAGGATAATTCTACCAAAGTTTATGTTTCAAGTAAAGAAAAGGATTATATAGTCATTGAAAGCATATGAATAATTTTATGAACATGTCTTCAAGGTAAGCGCTTGAAGGTAGATATTTGCGTGAGATTGAACTTAAAAAGTTAAAAAAAAAAAATAATAAGATTGCATGAAATTAAATTTTAGGACAAAAGTTGATGTCTAGTAAGGAACTAATTAGCCTCCCTCCTCGCTGTTGTAGAAAAAAAAAAAAAAGGAATCTAGGAAGCGTGGGTTGGATTGTTTGGCGTTGCCTAAAATCATGAAAGATTTGGTGATTCGAGAAGTGCTGAGGCATCTTATTATTAGGAGAATTGGTTGTCTATCATTGATGATATTCAAGAGATTATCCCTATTTTCAAAACCACCTTTTAGCTAAGCTCTCTATGTTTGAAGGTTGTTTGTCTATTTATTTATTGGATCGGAACTTGGACATGTTTTTGAGTAGGGAGAATCTCTCCCTAAGATTGCCTCTATGATGATGTTGGAGCCGCTCAAGTTTGGTAGTTTAATGAATTTGGTTGATTAAAAAAAAAAAAAAAAACCTTTCTTCTTTGTCCCCTAGATAGCTATTGCAACGGCTTACCTCATAGATAAAATTTTATCATTGTTTAATTAACGTTAATTATGTAATCGATAGTTTGAATTTAAATTTCAAGTTGCTACAATTACAATAGACGCAGAAAACATGAAAATGCCGTCGTTTTCTGCAGATAAGCATGTAGAATCATTGTTGAACACAAAACAGTGTTGTTTTTCATCAGTTTTCTTAGTTGTACATAAAATAGGTCGCTTCACATTGAGTTGTAGTCTCACAGGTTCTTGACTAAAATCAGATACTCTCCTTCCCTCTTTCAAATTGTCCAGCCAATAAAACGTGGAGCCAAAAAATACGGATATAAACAAATCATTCTTTTTTTTTTTGAAAAAGTCAACAAATCATTCTTCATTCAAGTATATAGAAATGAAATTTCACCCTCCTATCAAACTAATTTGTCATATTCATGTTAACCTATTGGATTCTAGACCATTCCGACAATATCCAAATTCCAGGAGAATCATCAGCAAACCCATGGAACTAACATCAAAGACCAGAGATTACAAAACGAAATAGCCACTATAGCTATAGGAGGGATTCTGACCCAAACACAATTCAATGACAAGGTCTAAACACAACAACTAATGGAGTCCTAAATTCTCAACTGAGCACATCCCCGAATTGCCCCACTGCATCTTGTCATTGAAGCTGCATGTCGCCACGTTGGCCTCTCGCCTCCTGTTGTCAATATGTCAACATCAGATGTCGGCTTGATGTCCCAGTTCAAACGGTCGGGACCAATATCTCCTCCGATCACGTAAATTTCATCTCTCAAACTGATCATTGCAAACCCAATTCGTTGGCGAAATTCGGATGCTGAAACAACGACCTTCCTCACTTTTCCATCGTGCTTGAAAATATGTCCATGGCTCATCACATAAAGCGAACCCTGGACAACAGCCATTGGACCTTGGAGCCAACCATAATCTTCAACTCTCCATCCAGGCTGCATTTCCTCGAAAATTTGTACTGTTGATAATCCCTTGTGCAAGACATGCAACTTCCCTCCAATCACTACCCCTGTGCAAGCAGAATTATGAGTATGTTGTAGATCGGGTAGTGGAATCCAAATATCTTTATCAGGATTGTACATTTCTGCCTGAGAAATTGATTTTCTGCAGCTAGTAAAACCACCTGCAACAACAATCCTTCCATCCAAAACACAGCACGCAAACATGGCACGTGGTACAAGCATGGATGCACGTTGAGACCACCGACGTATTACAGGATCATAAGACCACACCTCATTGGTCGCAAAGTTTCTATCCTGATCACCGGTTAATGGATCAACAGCATCACTGCCTCCACCGAGCACAAACAACTTTCCAGCAGTAGAGACAGCACCGAAGTGTGCAAGATGCCTAATTTTCGATGGAAGTACAGGAGTTGTAATCCAAACATCTCTGAGGGGGTCATAAAGCTGCCATAGATTCTCGGGTTCAAATGCACATACACATAATAGATCTTCTGATGACCCAATTTCCTGTCGAACTCTGAATAGTTCAGAACTACGAATGGCAGCTTGCCAGGAATGAGAAACAAGCTCCAACTTTGAATAGAGCTGGAAGGGAACACGTGCAAGGCACCTAAGGGCAACAGCGTCTGGGAGTCCGTCGATCAATTCAGACATAATAATCACTTTTCATTCGTTTTGGATGCTTATCCACCACAGGTAGTTTCTTATTCAGGAAACAAGTAATCTGAGATGCGAAGAAGAATAGTCAAACGTTAGAAAACTAGTAAATACCAAACATCGTTCAGCATACAGAGAAAATATGAATAAAAGTAGCAGAACCATACAAAACCAGTCTGTCACATGATCCAGGAGAAAAATTACTGCTTGTTATAGCACACATACATTTTACTTATTACAGAAAAATCTCCATTATGCCTAACAACCGGAATGTATACTTACAAAGTGATATATATGACCAGTCAATAAGTGAAATATTCAGATGGTAACCAATATTTGGATAGAAATTCCGAAACTTAAAAGGCCAACTGTTAAACAAGCACATAAAAAAATGTGGACAATAATGATGATTAATCTAATAAATATCCAAATTTCCATCTAAAACTTCTCTCTAATAGAACCAATAAACTGTCTACACAGGAGAAGAGCAATACCAGAAATAGAGGGGAGTTCCTTCTCCATATAAAGGACATTTGGAAGGAAAAAGGACACAAGAAGATTCCCAATTAAAGAAAAGGTAGAGAGTCTCTAGCACTCAAATTTACCTCCTAAATTATTAAAAGCTAATCAAATAATTTTAGAAAAACTAACTTCCTCCACGTGCATTAGCAAGCAACCAAGTGCAAAGCATAACACAATATGTGGTACTTCAGTTATTGAATGTTTGTAAGTCAAAAGATAATATATATACAAAATAATTTGAGGCTATGGATCCGGATAATAAGAGGTAAGTGAATACATGAAAGACCCAATTTAAGAAAGAACAAGGTATCATAGTTTCAATTTAGAAGCTGCAATGAACAGGGTTTTATATTCTAAAATTTAAACACTTCCATCAATAGCCCTTGCACTAAAATGTTTTTCTTATTCTTATTTAGGCAACTGTCAACTGTGGAAAAATGCTAACCACCTGAGGTTGGACATAAGAAAACTTATAAAGAGATGTATTTTTGAAACTTAACTATTTAATGGAAGTACAAAATGTTTATGATGTAACATATTTAGGTCAATGGTACCCATGACTAAGAAGGACCAAATTTCGAATGGAAAACCCTTCTCGATTCTCTATAACACAGAAGAAACCCGGACACTCTCCTCACTATTTGGGGCAGATTATTTTTTGTACAAGCTATTTGGGTGATGGATTTGATGAATTAATATAAAAAAGAAAAACAATTAGCTAAAACTAACGCTTGGCTAGAATAAACTAGACTAGTTATTTCATATTTCATCATCCAACAATTTCATTAGTGGATGGTGCCATTCAACATTGAACTTGCAACCCCTTCTTCCAAATTCTTCTAAGGCAGAAGATGTTAGGCTCCAACCTCAAACAATTAATTTATCAACAGAAAAATAGAGAGTTTAGAGAGCTCTCGTGTCTCAGAAAATACTCTTCGGAGAATTACCTACATAATAGACCAAAAAAGTGAGAAACGGCCACAGAGGCACACATCCTTTTAAGGCAAAACCTCACCACCCACAGCCTCAACCTAACAAACTTGGACCCTCTAATTGTACAACACGTCTCATTCCCTATCTTTCATCCTTTCTTTCCTACGCCTATAAACGTTCAAGAAACAAAATCAGACATCTTATGGTGTAAATACATATGTGCCCAGTTTACAGTTGACTTTAAACTGAATAAAAGAACTTTAAAAAACCCTTCACGCCACATAACGTACTGCACTAGCGTAACAAGGCAATAACAAGACCGAAAAATTGCCATCATACGACTATGAATTCCAATGAAAGAAGATTGAGGCAAATTGAATGAAGAAGACCTAGTCTTTCTCTCCTATTTACTTTGATCAATAGGATAATAAAATGAAGAATTTCCCTTCCTTCAATGATTTTTTTTTTCTTTTCAGCTTTTCCTAGCCATGTTTGATCATTCACACGTAACAATACCAATTCCTAGAGAAGAGAAAACCTGGAAACACTCACCTCAATAAGACATGATTAATGAAATAATTACTTAGGATGTAAGGACATCCACAGGTTTCCACAAAATCCATTTTGAAGGTTCCAAGAAACATCGAAAGAAACCCTTTGTGCATAAATTTACACATACCATATACAAAAGTATAAAGAAGAAGATTTAATAAAAACTTCCAGTCTTGAATATTGACCAGAGAATTGAGCTTGAAATTTCCAGCTATGAACTCATGATAATCGGAAATACAGAAGAAGTGATGCCACTCAAGGAAAGATTCAGACTAAAATTACAACTATAACAAAAATTAAAAATACGAAAATTGATAATGCGGTTACGAAATTTTTGAACGGCTTCAAACCTCGAAGCAGTATCCGAATGAATTAAACTATTCAGACTCGAATATCAAGGAGATTCGAGGCACAGCGTAGCATAAACAGATAAATTCATACCCAACAACAAATAATGGCAATAGATTCAATTACAAATTGTAGGAAAACCTAAATTATTAGGGAGGGGGAAAAGGGATAAAAGAAAAAAGAAATAAACATAGAAATTCGAGTGAAGTCAAAATCGTGGCATTCACTGAAATGGGCTGGAATCGAACAGAAGAGCGTAAAGATTCAAAGGAGAAAAAGAAAGAATTGTGTTTTGGAAAATGGGCGTAAATTGAATTGAGTCGGCATTGTAGAAGAAGTGTAAAGAAATTGAGTGAAAGGAAATATACCTGGAAGAGAGAAAGAGGAAAGCGAAGATGAGATTGCAGATGTGTGAAGAAGGGCGTTGGATTTGCTAATAAGCGCCCATGAATGAAGTGTGGGAGGGATGGGTGAGTTGAGTTGAACGAGTTAAAGAAAAAGCCGAGTCGGGAAATGCAGGAAGACTAGGAGGTGGTAATGTAATGTAATGTTTGATATTAGAAAAATTGGACAATTCGAATATTCCATCGTTTTATTTCTTCCTATCCAACTTCACGCATTCTATGCACCAAACTTTGCTTAAATAAATAATATTCTTTTTTTTCTTTTCTTTAAGGGTTTTTTTTTTTTTTGGTAGGAGTGCAAAAAAAATTTAACAAACCGAGCAATTTAGATTACCAAACTCAAACCATACGGATAGTGTTATAATTGTCTTTGAATGGGTTGTATTCTTGCTTCTTTTTTTTTTTGTTCGATTGAGTTTGATGTTAGATGGTTCGATAACAAGATTCGTTTCTTAGTTTATTAAAAAAATAAAATTTTAATATATTGATAAATAAATGATAATAATAAGTAACTATTATCGTACTTTCTTTTAAATATATTTTTATTTACGAGTTGTGAGTTGAGTTTAAATATATTGGTAAGCAATCGTATTCTAATTGAAATAACGTAATTATTAATGACATAATCGAATATTGATGATGACTATGTTAATTTTAAAATAAATAGATTGATGATGTTATATTAGATTTTATTTTTAATGAAAAACAGAAAAATCAATACGCTAAATACATAAGAAAGATAGTAAACTTTTTATTTTAAGATAAAAGAAATCTTGCGACTTTTCAACTTCAAAGTTGTAAATATCATTGTTTTTATAGCAACTTTATTTTTAAATACATTTAAAAAATTCTGTCTTTGATCAAAGGTTTTCAGAACTTTTTTTTCCTTTTACAAAAAGTGGATAAAAACTATTGAGAATAATTTAGGTCATATGTTGGTAAGTATAAGCTAATTCTTAATTTTATTTATTTCGTTTTCTCATTTTTGAGTGTTACAAAAATGAGCTCATATTAAGTCACTATAACATCCTAGTCCATAATTTGGACGAGGTCTTGGAATCTGTTGGGCTAGATTCAGATTTCAAGACCTCATTCGAATCGTGGACTACGGGCGTTACAAATGGTATCACACTCCTAGTAAGATGTGATTCGTGGACGAACCAAAGCGGAAGTTGACGGTCATGTAACGCCCACGATTAGGAATGGTACATAAATGAACCGAATCCACATTTGAATGAGAGAGATTTTTGGAAATATAGTCCGATGGTTAAGAAAGACATAAAAGAGTTGACTTGTACTACCTGTTTCAACAAGGTGCACTTTCTTTTTTGGTGATTCAATCAAAAGAACTTCTCAGTTAAGCGTGCTTAGTTTGGAGTAGTCCAGGATTAGGTGGCCTCCTACATTCGGATGTGGACTCGGTTCATTCATGTATGCCTCCTAATCGCGAGAAAAAAAAGAAAGAAGAATGCATATATTTGAAGTTATTATGTTAAACTATCGTTTAAGTTTCCATTTGGTTATGAGTTCAAAATGATAGGTTCAGAAACGTATGTAGAGCTTCTTAAGTATTTTGGAATGAGCAAAACTTGTCAACTTAGTAACAACTGGTACATATTTTTACCACGGTTAGAATAAAATGTGTCACATAAGTAATGCAAATATATATATATAAAAGTATTAAAAATAATGATTAAGGTACTTTGGGAGAAATTGGTAAATTGTGTTAGTTTGTTTCTTGTTTTGTAAGAAAATGTTGATTTGAAACATAGGCTTATTTATAGGTGTAACCAACATGCGAAATCTAATCTTGTGTTGCAAATGGTAAATTAGTATAACTTGGTTGAACCCCCTAAACCCAAGATTCAAATCTACCACTATTTTCCTCCAAATTCTCAAACTTATATAAACTCCAAACTTGAAACAACCTCCCATTGTCTGATGCCAGCTTCCTAGTTCCCTTTTAGCTGTAAGTGATGATGGAGATTTTCAAGTCCTTAGCATTCATCTCAGTGGCAGCAACCATTTTAGGTACCCTTTCAGTTGAAGGGCAGAATCTTGGTTCGCCTTGCACGCCTTCCATGATCAACAATTTCACCCCATGTTTCAATGTCATCACTGGAAGTAGCAATGATAATAACAATGATTCTTTGTCGTTGCAAAAAGAAAGTTGCTGCACCACGCTTAGATCGCTATCGGGTTTAAGTATGGACTGTGCTTGTCTTTTACTTACTGCTAATGTCCCTGTTCCTCTCCCCATCAATGCAGCCCTTTCACTCATCCTCCCAACTTCTTGTAACATCACTAACCTCCCTACTCAATGCAAAGGTATAAACTATCTCATCATGCCCTTTTCATATTTCTCCACCCATATGTTACATTTCTCCACTTTTGACCCTTTTTATTTTTATTTTAATACCCGTGAATGTCTAGACCAATTGTTTTGAGACATACTCTCTGACTTTACAATATCAAAAGAATCTATTATAAATTAATTTTTAAGTAAATGACAATTATGGATTGAATCCATCACCTTCTAGTTACTTAAGACCCTTCATAGTCACTAAGTCGCTGGTTTTCTACATTGCTGCATTGTATTTGAAGGATGAGAGGAAGTTGAACAAATGTTAAAGCATTTTAGGTTGTTTGTTGGTGATATTGTTAATTACCACAATTTCTTAGATTTTAAGACTTGATCTGGTCTAACTTTGGTTTTGAACATTTGTTGCAGCTTCTGTTTCTCCCCTGCCATCCCCAGGTATTAATGATATTAATTTTCGATAATGTTTGTATAAATTATGTTACACTACTTATCAATCAAAAAACGTAAATTTATAGGTTGGAATAAATTTTATTATATCAACCCGGCGTTTGAAAGTGGAAATTTTGATCCCTTTTACTATTGACACTTGACAGGGCCTATCTCACTTGGACCAACTGCACCAACTCCTACTGCAGCTGCTTCTCCCCTAAGCCCACAAGGTAACCTCAGTTTCACAACAAGTTGATAAATCATTCAATAAGAATTAGGAGGAAATGTGAATGATAAGTATGATTGAGAGTCAAAAATAGTTATGAAAATATAAATTAATTGGGAGGAAAATAACCTGAAATGATGCATTGTGGTTTGTTTGTTTGTTTGGGCAGTTTCAAAAGCAGCAGCTGTAGCTCCAGCACCAGAATCAGAAAGCAGTGTGCCGCAGCAATTGTCGCCGACATATCCGCCAGTGGAATCACAAGCTCCGCATCATCGGATCCGACCGGTTCTATCTCCATCCTCTTCCGCTCCATCCTGTTCTCGCCCGCAATCTCTGTTGCTCATATCCATAGCCATGATGGTTTTCATATCTCATTGAAAAGCTTTTGCCAGCTTCCATTCCACTTCTAATTGTGTGTGCTGATGCTGAATCAATATATACCCGTCTATCTATTTCACTCTGTTAAAAAAAAGAAGCTTCAATGTCAGTTGTAATCATAAGTTCATGATGCAACTGAATGAGAGCAACATAGTTGATCAAATGTTAAATACAGGAGAGATTTGAGAAATAGAAGTAATGTTTAATATATTACATGAAAAGGTGTAAAGATAGGAGAGATTATACGACACTTCATGTTTGTGTTTGGCTGAACAAAGTGTTGATTCAAACAAAAAGATGAAGAAAAGGGGAATTTCTAACTGCATTCTTCTTATTGCTACCAACACTACTTCCCCTTAATTGATTGAACATTTATGAACAAATGTAATACATCAAATTAACGTTGCAAATACTTAAAGTTGTAGGGTGGCTTGTGTAATTATATTTATGTTTAAAAGGGAGAAATATTTATTTCTAAGATGAAGTAGATTATTCAAGATTAACCATTTTGTTTTCTTTTTTTTTTCTTTTGACATGAGATTAAGCATTTTCAACGGCTACAATTTTAAATGAGCCTCTTTTATTTTTCGAAGATTTTTAAGATTGAACTTGTGATCGTGATGTTAAACTGAATTTGTTTCAAATAATGATACCAGACTTTTATAATTTTACTAAAGTAAAGAAATATTTAGTTGCACAACCTAAATATTTATGATTAAAATAAAAAATAAAATATAAGTGATATTATATTCCATAATATACTTCTATATTTAAGTCGGATTATTCATAACTAAATATTTCTCTTAATATAATAATTAAAAGGTGTAATTAAAATTCGATATTTAACTTTTAATTTATTTAAGAATAGTAAGGAGGGCCTAAACCCATGTCCTCCTCACCCATTTGAATTAAAAAAAAAAAAAAAAAAAAAAACCTAAAAACCTCACGGTCGACGCCGCTTCTTCTTCACGGTGTTTCTCACTCCGTTTCGTGTCGCCGCCGCCGTTCTTAATTATTGCCGCCGCGTCCTCGTCTTTTTTCTTCCGCTAGTGCCTCGTGGTCTGCGTCGATTGTCTACGCTATTATTACTGGTATTCTCCCAATCTTCCTCTATGCGTTTCTTCTCACTTGAAAAACACGAACTAGGACTATTCTGATGGAAGAATGGAAGATTTATTTATTTACTTACTTTTATTTCAAAACAATTGCCGAATAGAAATGTGAAAGAAACAACAGCCATGCGGCAAGTTGGGGCTTTTCGACAATTTGTTACATTAATCTGTCAATTGAAGCTTTTATATATAATCAGCATCTCTCTTGTGCGACCTTTTACTTTCAAGCATTTCTCTTTCACTTTATTTATCTGAGAATCAGTCATTCAATTCTCTTTTGACTGACCGAACGACTTCAATCCTATTAATACTTTGTAGCCTATAGGTTCTTATCCTATCCTCAATTTTAGAAACATCGATTGTAAAAGAAAAAAGTCTATTTTCCAAAGTCAAATATTTATTTGTCTAAATTTTGACTTTTTTTTTTCCTATCGAAGAACATGGCAGTTAGCTGAAAATTTCCTACAAGTTAAGAGTAGATTTGAAAATTTTAAGAGATTAAAGTTAAATTGAGAACATTTAAAAGAATAATTTTGTTTGATACATTTGGAATAGAAGAAAAATGAACGAGAAAGTACAGTGGTGTGGTGTGGTGCGATTGATTGAGCAACGGTTTTTTGTTTATTTTTGTTCCATGTGTGACACTCGTTAAGTCTAACATCACATGTTCGTTTAAATGTCTCTGAAACTTATTTTTTTGCTATGGGAAAAATTGTTGTGCATTTCATACTTTTACGTCCTGGTTGCATTCAATCTAAAACGTGCTTCGATGGCACAACTCTGAATGAATCTCTGATTGAATTATCTTTTATGCTCTTCTGGTGATCTGACCAATGTTCCTAGAAGTGGAGGAATTGCTGTACGGCTCTCTTTCATAAGACTCGTGTAGTCCACCCTACTCCAATCCCTTGATTTCGTAGCCCTTGCCGGGGAAGAGTCAGAAGACAGCAGGTCGGGAGGAAGGGATGTAAGCCCTGGTAAATCAGTGTGGGAAAGCCCCTCATTTGAGTATGTGCCATCCCCCTCACTTCCAGAAAGCCGTTGAGCGTATGTGTCGCCTGAGACTTTGGTCGAACATCCGACTCCAGAAGGCATCTGGGTTGTTCCGAAACCAGTAATCATCATCATATTAAATTACCCGATCAGAATATACAAAACAGGATCCGGAAGATAAAGACCGAGTGTGCTTCCTTTTTTCTTCTAGGATTTGCTTCGAGTTGCTACTCATAAACTTATGATTGTTGGGATAACTCAGTGCAGATATTGGCAGCCTTTGGTATTTGCATTACTTTCAGATGGGCTGGAAGGCTGCTCAAAAGCTCCTTAGGCACTGGAAAATTCTGAGAGGAGATAATGTAAGGGAAACATTTTAAAGATAAATATCTTATTTTCTCCTGTTTCTGGTTAGGTTTCCTTTATGATTGTGGTTGTTTGTATTTTTCATAGGTGATGATCATTAGAGGCAAGGATAATGGAGAAAATGGTGTAATTAAGCGTGTTATTTGTACTCAAAATCGTGTTATTGTTGAGGGTAAAAACCTGGTAAGAAATGGTTGCCAAACTGGACAAGTCAAGGTTTGGAGTTCAGCTTTCTTGTTATATAGGGTCTCGCTGTTTACATGGTTCCCTCTGAACTGGGTCATTTTTACAATTTCAGCAGTTGCTCATGACACGAGCGTATCATCAATCACTGACATTTTTAAGCTTCATACAGGTGAAGAAAACATATTAAGCAAGGACAAGGACACGAAGGTGGAATCTTCACGGTTGAAGCTCCCCTCCATTTATCGAATGTTACTAGTTTATAATGTTTTCCCTTGAACTAGGGCATTTACAGACATTGTTCTTTTGCAGTAACCCTTGTAAGATTGGTATTAGATACCTTGAAGATGGTTCTAAAGTACGAGTTTCAAGAGGAATTGGAGCCTCAGCTTCTATAATCCTGCGTCCAGAGATCTTAAAGATAAGGGCTACTCCCAGACCAACTGTTGGTATTGATCTGAAGCATATAGCCTTTTTTTGTTGAAAAAAAATGCCTACAACCCTTTTTAATTATATCGATTTGCTTGCTGTTTTTTTTTTCTTGTTTGTTGAATTTATCTGCTCTGATTTGCTTCTGTGGCATTGGCTAGGTAGTTGGGCCTTTTCTTTGCGATTCCATGTTGTTATATTCTTATTAGTTTTTGTCAATCATATAATATTGTCTTATTATTTTCTTGTTAGAGTCTGTATTGACGTGTCATCAGTGAGCCAACTAATGTTTAGAACTTTACAAATATCTTCTTTAAACAAGAAACAAACTTTTCATTAAGTAAATGAAAAAAAGCATTAGTTTTAAGGGTGTTTGTTTGAAGCTTTTATGCGGCTATTAAAAATGAGCTTTTATAATCGCAATTTAAAAACTTCATCCAAACGACCTTTTATTACAACATCTCCTTCAAAACCACTGAAAATAACTTTTATTTCTAATCACTCAAAATATACAATTATTCATCCAAACACCACATAGAGTTTATGTAACGCCCGTAGCCCAGAGAAAAAAGAAAAAGCCTCAGAGAAGAGGAAAAAGACAAGGACTGCATAGATAGGGGAAAACACAATCATGTAAGCAAAAGACTAAAAAGACACTTGTGCAAGAAAAGATAAAAAAAGATACCATTCTGCAAAACTAGAAGACTAGAAAGACAAAATACATGTAATACAGACAAGAGAAAACAAATACACAAGAAATTTTTCAGACAGTTGAAATGCTTTGGAGACTGGGCAGACCAAAACCAAGAGCAGAAGTACCTAACTCTGAGGCAAAGTAAATTCCTTCAAAATCTGTGACTTCCTTGATCTGGTGGCCTTGAAGATTCAGTAAATAATGACCAAAATGATCGAGTAATCTGACTACGTCTGCTGATCGTTTTGGTTTGATCGTATTTGTTGATTTGCAGGTGGTCCCAAAGATACTCCAATGGATGTGGTGGTGGAGAAAACTTATGATGCTAAGACAGGAAGGGGAATGCCAGGCATTTAATGTGCGCCAACTTGCTATCATTTTCTTGTTTGACATTTACTATTATTTTATATTACGTTCATGCATGCTTTTGATGGAAACGCTCTGATCCTTGGATAGTTATGAAAAACAAAGGAAGCATTTTGAATTCGAATTTGTAGCATGTAGTTTTGTGAGGGAATACATTTGGTCTTTCCAAGCCGCTCCATAGTGAGGAAATGAAACCTCAATTGTTCTTCTTCAAATACACTTCTCTGTTCAGATCAATGTGTGAAGAATTACTTCCAGATTATCGATCTTTGAGATATCGAAAATCATTTTTCTTTTCAACTACTTTTATTCTTCTTGCAACTACTCTTCATTTTTTTTCATAACCATTTTGAATTCTCATAATATTCATTATTCTATTTTTTTTATAATTATTTTCTTCACAAACATAGTTATTCACATTCTTGAAACTCCAAATGCTCCGAGGGGGTGTTTTGTTGAATAATTGTATATGTGATTATTTGGAGTGATTAGAAAGTGAATAGTTTTGAAGTAAAATTATAATAATCGTTTGTTTGGATGAAATTATGTAAATAGTGATTATAATAACTTATTTGTAATAGTTTCATAAAAGTTTTAAATAAAGCGAATTAAGATATTATTTGTCTATAGTGGGAAAGAAAAGAAAATGAAAGGATAAATGAAGAAGAATATGAATAAATTAATGATTGATGTGATGAAAGTTGGTGGACCAAACAATAAGAAAATATCTCTTTCTCTTCCAACCCTTCCTACCGCACTAAACACATCCTAATAATATCATAATAAATTCCTCTTTAATAATAAATGGACTATAGTATTGAGGTCCGAGCGATATGAACTTAAAGGAGATGTTTGTTTTGAGTATTTATGGAGATTTTATAAACAAGCTTTTATAATCACTCTTTAAAAACTTTATACAAACGAGCTATTGTTACAATTTCTTTTTTATAATCACTTAAAATAATTCTTCCTTTTTAAACACTCGAAATAAACATTACACAATTTTACAAACGCCCCGAAAGGTTCATGTCAATTTTTGTGGGAATGGAACCGACAACCACATGGTTAAAAAAGTGATGTGCTGCCACAATGTGATTGATTCTGAAGCACGTAGATGTAAATGATTAAAAACATAGTATGTTGAAGAAAAACACTTGCTGAATGCTTCCGCAATGTGATTGATTCTGAAGCACGTAGATGTAAGCCTAAACAGAACACATTTTCTCTTCTTTTTTTTTGGAGTTCACCGAGACAGGAGACGGTAGTATTACTTTTATTTGAAGGAGAGGGTAGAAAGATCCAACAACCAGCAGCCATTGATTTATCCAGATGGTAGTATCCGCATGTCATTGTGACAACTTAGTACGAGCTTGCTGATTTGACACTTCACTGCAAATGAAAGCCAACCATGTATAGTTTACAACTCAAAAGTACAGAATCGCAGTCTGCCATTTTCAATTTATTATATATGTTCTTTTTGGAGTCGACTTGTTTTTCTTTATCTGGAAACATATGGAGCAACTCAAAACAACCAAATCAAGTGCTGTCTTGTCTTTTTTTTTCTTCAACTGTTAGAAATAGATGGATTAGTTGGGTTGCACGTGGAATAATTGGGAACACCCTCCTTTCATCAGTTCACCAAATTCTGCGAATTCCAAATTACTATGCATTATTGTTTGACTCGTGAAATTTTGGATATATGTCTTTTCCTACTGACGCCGTCTTTAACAAGTTAAGCCTCTCTAACACATCACCAGCTTTGCTCTTGTGTATTAGATAGTGTAGACATCATTACACTATCTAATATGATATCATAATTCATTAAACTCAAACGAGCATTCAGTGCAATAAAATTCAAAAGTGACACTATCTTGAGAGAGCATATTGAAGATTTCAAATTGGTTTTGAGATTAATGTCCACACTATCTAGTACTGTCCATACATCACGAACATAGACATTGGACGGTGTTTCTTTTGACAGACATTATTACT
>JBBMEG010000020.1:3669433-3684689 GCA_037832605.1 Cyclanthera cordifolia | reverse complement strand
GTCCACACTATCTAGTACTGTCCATACATCACGAACATAGACATTGGACGGTGTTTCTTTTGACAGACATTATTACTTAAACAACTTATAATGATGTCTTTATGTTTGAAATGGTTTGACATGTGACATTTCACATCTCACGTCCTAGTTTGAAAATCTCTCGCACTAACCCATTCCAAAAAGAAGAAAAGAGTTATCTATTTGAGGCAATTTCACAGTAACTTGTGGAAGGAAGAAAAGAGTTATGGCTCTCTGCCTGTGGGATTTGATTAAGTTGTTGTGCATAATTCAACGTAACTCTGCAACAAGCAGTAGATAAGTGTAGCAAGTAACTTTGGCAAAAGAATCAGTTTTTGCCCAATGTGATTCTGTTCCATTTTTGGACCAACCTTAACATGAGATCACGTGCCCAAAGGTATAGGATTACCTTATCAGTTTCTTTCAAGTCTGGAGAAGTGTGTATATTTTTTTTTGTGATTTAGGGACAGGAACAACAAATCCTACCTAGAGGGCACTACGGGGGCCGAACTACTGATCGAGTGAATGCTAATCCATCACTAGAGCTAGCTAAGTTTTGGCTGGAGAAGTATATTTTCATTATATGCATTAATCTTAATTGTAATCTTGAATTATTATTGCCTTTCATGTTTCCTAGGTCTCCTCTGCATTATTTAGTCTCCATGATGCAAGCCACATTCTCCTTACTTACTACTGTATTATCTATTCATTGTTAGCTCAAACCAGTGTGGCCCATTTTATCTCTTTAAATCACAACCACCCAAATAAAGAAAACACTAAATTATTTAATGGAAATAATTTAAACACCAAGTTCCATATTGACCAAAGAAATGCCTGAAGAAAGAGCAGTACACAAATGCATTATTGTATCAGGTAATATTTAAATAGGCACTATTGTATTAAAACCAAAGACTTGGTAGATATAGACAACCTTTATTAGCTTAAATTGGGGAGCGGCCTAAGCTAGTTATAAATGAGATAATCATTTTATAACTAGGTCGGTTGCTGGTTTCTAAATAATAATGTCTATGCATTCTTCAATCAACACATGGTTCTGTAACAACATTGACGTGTCTTAAAAATACAATTCTTGTGAGTTAAGAGCAAAGATTGGAGGAAGCAGAGATGAGGTTGACCCTTGCATGAATAATCGTCGAGTGATTATTTGAGTGATTAGAAATGAGAGGTTATTTTGAGTGGTTTTAAACAAGAAATTGTTGTCATAGCTCGTTTGTACAAGATGTTTAAAGAGCGATTATAAAAGCTCGTTTTTAATAACTCTATAAAACATCCTAACAAACTGCCCCTTAGAGGTTAAAGACAATCTCTATTCTCATCTGCTTTTTATCCTTTCATGCTTTTCCATATTCTGTCATGTTCTCATATTAGGGAGCATATTAGGGGTAGAATTGAATTATTCTGAAAAATAACCAACATATATACGGAAAAACAACAGAAGATTGATCAAAAAACCTAGGAAAACTATATCTTTATTTATCAAAGACAATTACTCTCTATGAGATCTTTCACATTGGTATGACTTCAGACATATGCGTTCATGACTTAGTTTTTTGTTTTCACCCAAACACCTCATACCAACATAGGAGGTTGTCATCCCCTTTAAACCCATGAATTTTTCCCCTCTTTCTCGCGTGGGACAATTGGTTGCAATGCAATTCCAACAATCAATGTAAAACTTTTTTTTTCTCTCTTTCTGCTCAATAATTTAGCAGCATATACATCATCCAAGAATATGCATTTTCCAAACCATACATAGAGGTGGAGCCAATTAGATAGCTGAGGGAACAAAGCCTAGCAAGGTTAAGCCTGTACTAAACCTAGCAGCCAGCCGAAGGTAAGAAAATAGTAGGCCTATATATATAGTTTATAGATCAAACAAAGAAAATAAGATATTAAAATCCAACCAGAGAGAAAAATTTTCCAAGTTCAATGTTGTTACACAAAATTTACCGTTTTAAAAGTAACAAAAGTATCAAATAAGTTGACTATTGCGCCCTACTGCAGTCATCTCAATCTTAGAAAGAAAGACAAAACAAACCAAAAAGTAAGCAAATGAATAGATCTTCTTCACTTAATGTCCTTTTGAACTAATCATTCTTTAAGGAGTACTGCAAATATCAAACTTTGGTTATAGCAGTTGATACAATGCTATGGGAGAATGTTTGCTTATTCACATGGACAAAGTCTTCATGATTATTACTTCTCACTCCATGCAAATGACGTATCTAGCAATTAAGTTACTGTTTACATTTTTTACTCTCGTTGATTAAGCTTACTTTGAGTAACCAAGGTTATTTCTTACTTAGCATTCTGTTTTGAGAGTTTATCATTGAAAAATGGCTTCTGATAGCATGTGGTGAGTGTGCGAGTTGAGTTTTTATGGCATGTTTGGCTGCAGCAAGAAGGGATAAAGGAAGAGAAGTGAGAGTAAATTAGTTATTAATGAGATGGTAACTTAGTGGGCTAAATAGTGGGAAGGATCTCTTCCCTTCCTTTCCCGTCATTTTCCAACTTTGTTGTACGGTGGATGTAGGCTTTTATTGCTGAAAACACTTTAATCTTTGTGACTTCTATCCTTCTTAATATAAATATATGGGGGCTATTTAATATAGCAGTTTTTGCCACACGTAAAGCAAGCTCTTGAAGCATAACTTTGTTTTCATAACTTGGACTTCTTGAAAGCAAAAGTCGTACAAGTTGGAACTTTGCCAAAAAAAGAATTTTGGATTGATCAGACTAAAGATTAAAAAAAAAAACATCTCAAAGTTCATCTTCTTCAACAATCAGGTTTCGTGTTAATCAAGTCCATTCCCTTTTACTACTCTCTTTCTCTTATGGGACTGTTGCAGAGAAGCTCACAACTTTACAACTTTCATACAAATATTCAATTGCCTGATCAACAATAAGAGGCTTTATTCCAGTTTTGTGATGGGATGTATCTTTTGTCATTATAGTTGAATAGCTTGTGACATAAGATTAGTATATTCATAACCATATGACTTTTTTAACAAGTTCCAAAAATACAGATTACAAAAAAGAAAAAAAATAGAGAGAAAAGATGGCTCCTTTTATAAGGATCGATAAAAGAACGAACAAGAAAAATAGCTCAACCAACAAGAATATGTAACAATGACTAGAGATAACGAGTCGAATCAACCATCTCAATTGGGTTGTACTAATAAAAAAAGGGTAAGATGGAGGCAGTAAATGGGAGAATAAGATTGGAGAGAAGAAGAAGAAATGCAGTGGGGTCACAAGTACAGAGTAAAGTAAATGGTAAGGCCACAGCTCATGGCTCTTTGGGCCAATATCAATATTGGTGTCACCGTTCAACCAATGAATTAGCCAATTGGAGAGTTGCCATTTCCCATAAACTTTTCCTTTTTCTTTCTCTATCTACTTACGTTTGATGCCTTTAAAAGCAATCTGCTGTTGGATTTGCAAATTTTTCTTGAATTTTGATCTTCAAAATTAGAAACAAAGTATTCATATATTGAATTTTCAAAAAGATTTGGACCACCAGTACACCACAGTAGTTTGATGTTCGAAATGATACTCCTTACTAATTCAAATTCACGTGAAAGGAAGGGAATCTAAGAATACATGTTGTACTACAATATTGGTGTTTAGATGAAAGTTTGGTTTTTATTTTTCTTTCCTTTTTCTTTTGGTGCAGTGAATGCACCATGAATTTTTAGTCAACTTTACACTTTATTAACTAGTTCTAAACTTCTCAATTTGAGGAGATGTTTGGCTACGGCAGGAAGGGAAAAGATAAAAGAAGGAAAATCAGAGTAAATTAGTGATTGATAGGATGGAAACGTGGCAGGCCAAATGGGAAATGGATCATTTCCCTTTCCTTTTCATCACATCCCATCACTCCAAACATACCCTAAGGGGATGTTTGTTTGGAGTGTTTATGGAGATTTTATAAACGAGCTTTTATAATCACTTTTTAAAAACCTTATACAAACGAGCTATTATTACAATTTCTTCTTTATAATCACTCAAAATAACTCTTCATTTCTAAACACTCCACAATTTTACAAACAAACATCCCCTAAGAGTAAGAACAGTTTGATTTTGACCTGAAAAAGTGCAAGAGGATAGGGTTTAAATTCAGCCACACCCTAGCCATGGAAAAGTGTAGGAAAAGAAAAGTGGAGACAAAAATATCAGTAATTGTCATCAAAATGAAGACCAACATGAATGGATATAGAGCTCTATTTTTTATTCCCACTTGCAGTTGCAGTTTGATGTCATCTGTACATTTTTGTTTCTTCTATTTTACAGAACAATAGAATATTTGTGACAATAGAAAACTGAAAAAAAAGAAAAGAAAAAAAAGAGTCCAGCTCTGATATCATCTCTCCAACCCTTCCTTCCCCTAAAGAAAAAGGGTCCCATTTTATTTATTTCCTTTCATTTCAAAGGGACTGCAAATGATTTAGACATGGAGAACTTGTTCCCCCTCTCTCCCTTCATTTGTCCTGAATATATGCACAACACATGAACAAAAGAAAAAAAAGGTTATGAATGCACTTCTGCTTGAGTTAAAAGTCAAAAAAGAAAAGCTTTACACACATATGTATTTCAAAAACCGGTAATTTTCAATTCATTAAAGGCAGACATCCAAAGATATTGTCAATGTGTTGAATTGTCACAAGCAATAGTTAAGGCAATGAAAATTTTAGACATGAAGCCACTGACTCGAGCATATGATATAATCAACTAACACCAACTACTCATTTATGGCATTCGAGCAATCGAAATCAAGCAGATAGTATAACTGGATTTAAGGTGGAGTTGGCAACTTAGAGAGCAAAAATATAACAGTAGATTAATGTTACC
The DNA here is from genome assembly GCA_037832605.1 of Cyclanthera cordifolia. Classification (NCBI taxonomy): domain Eukaryota; kingdom Viridiplantae; phylum Streptophyta; class Magnoliopsida; order Cucurbitales; family Cucurbitaceae; genus Cyclanthera; species Cyclanthera cordifolia. The sequence continues at coordinate 3,679,799 of JBBMEG010000020.1, read as the reverse complement.
TTGTTACAGATAATCGCGGTTGAAGTCATGAAGTCGAACTGTCAATAAAAAAGCTCGGATGAATAAAATGAACCGACATGGAATCGTAGAAGAAGTTGAGCCATACCAAAAACAGGAGACAGTGAATGACCAACCTTCTTTTTTGGATTTTAGGAATAAGAAACGTCCATAATCATGGAGACAAAGGAACTTTTTGGCAGGGCCCACCTGCAAGATGGGGACCAAAAATTAACAGATGAGAAGAAAACTAGAGAAAGAGATCTCAACTTAAAACTTTAATGAGAACCATAACTAGAAAATGTGCATAGTCCAAACACAACATATTCTATCCTTAAAGTTAAGGCCCAACGGCACCATGCCCGTACTTTAGTTTGAAAACATTGAGGCATTCTAATTAACTCAAAAGGCAGATCAACGGCCACCATGGCCTGCAGTATTCATCATTTGCAATTAAAAGCATTTACATCACCAACGATAATAAAATAGGCCCTTGGCACCAATTCATTCAAGCAGACAAAACTTTATGATCACATCTGATAAAACCGAAGCTTGAACTCTCAATGATATCATATTATACAGATATTTCCCAGAGACAATGTAATGAAAACAAAGTTTTTTTTTTGGTTAAGAAAAATCACAGTTCTATAAATCTATGATAGAGGTTATCAGATATTTACCTTATAGGAAAGAATTGGATTCTTTTTTTAACTCTTTTCGGTTGAAGTTTTGTATGCACGGAAGATCCATCAAAGAAATTACGTCCCAAATAACCATTCATGTTTTGGCAATAGCTCTTCAGCTTCAACCTTAGTACTGGAATAATTCAGACCCTTCTTTATCCAGTTAGGATTTAGAGTCTCGACCTCAGCCAAGAACACACTGCAAACTGGTCTATGGTCTGAGAACCTCGACTCTCCGCGAACATAAACCAATTGATTCAAACCCCTACCGTACCACAATATTCGGTCGCACCTTTATTTAAAAAGTCATACTCATTAGTCATGGAATTAATAGAAAAGGCTAATGTATAATCTGTTTCTATATAACAATTGCTCCTTAACAAAGAAGAGAAATTACCAAGCAGGAGTTCTACGCTTTTCTTTTGGATACCTAGCATCTCCTGAGTATCTATCTGAGTTATATGAATACTTATAAGTTGGAGGGAAGCATATTTTCCCTTCTTTCCATCCTTCAAAAGCGCGTCCACGTCTTTGTTCTATCCTCAGCTGATAACATGAACCATCTCGTATAAGCATACACTACAAGAATATTTGAATTTCGAGATAGCAACAACAACAAGCACAAATATGCTAATTCACCATACTAGTTAAAACGTAACTTGCCTGGTCATTCTCCAGCAGTGCTCTCCAGTTATGCATCTCGACGAGAGCCTTTGCAGATCGATAAGACAAGGCAATCCTATAATTCAAATCGCCCAGCCAGATAATTCGACTGAACCAAGAAGATCATCATTGAAGTTTGATTCAATAATACACAGAAAAAAGAAACCAGAACTTCTGCATAGTTATAAAATGACATGAATATGATAGCTAATGAAGGACAATCTTACTCATGCTCTAGAACTGTTTGAGGGGAATGCTCAGCTTCCATGCCATCAAGTCTAGGGAACCTCGTTTTCCTCAGTATCTCCATAGCGTCAGCGTTCCTCCTAAGCTCATCGCCCTCCTTTTGGCCGGAGGATAGGTGACTACAAATGAAGCAGAAGCTTGTTTGGTGCAAAGACATGCTGATTGAGATTGCTCCCTAGAACACCAGAGAAAAATAATGGCTCACTTCTGACGAGTTCACAAGAGGCTTTTAAATACAAAAAATGTAAGACATATTAGAACAGCTTAGTCTTACCTTATTTCCAAGATAACCCATCAATCCTCTGCCTACACAAGACACTCTCAAGTTTCGAACATGGTCCCGCAAATCAGTCTTCACCCACACGGTAAGAAATATACCAACCATTTGTTTACTGGCAACTAAACAGTACCTTGATTGCTCAGGTTGTCTATCTCTATCATCTATGGAGAAAGAACCACAATGGGAAATAGGAGAATGGTGGGAGACAAATGGAGAGTCCCCCTGTCCATTATCTTCATCAGATGAACCCCACCTGCAATTGGGGTCATAATCACTTGCCCTATGCCCAAACACAACCTGATCAAAATCACTAAATCTTCTATCACATTGAGTTTTTTGTGTTGAAATGTTACTATCCATTCGCATACTGCGGCTTGTAGACTGAAATGAGCATCGATGGAAGAACGACAAAGACTCGTTCGTTGCTGATCCATCAAAACCTGCATCCATATGACTGAATGAATCACCAGCACCAGGAAAAGTATTAAGGGTCTTTCTAATAAGAGCAAGCCATTTTTTAGCTGGGCCATTGTCCTCTGTTCCCAACACGTTGCCAGCATTCAGAGGAACAATTTCCTGAAAACTGGAACCCAAAAAAAAAACAAAACAAACTTATCTATCATTACACAAATTTGAAGTCTTGTAAGAAATGATTCAAATTTGGAGCAGTAGAACGCACCCAAGAACGTATACATCTGCAGGATTTGAGCTAGGAAGCCAATCATCCAGTCTTAAATGGTTTGGAGGAGATTTTCCAGCAACATTCCAAGTTGCTACAAATATTCTGTTCATATAAACAGAAAGATAAAAACATAGTTAAAAACTAAAGCGAAGTCTTAATCCAAAAGAATCAAAGACAAGTAAATAAAACATACTTGTAATTGTTCACGTCGTTAGTGTGTGGATCATCAAATTCAAAACTATGTTGGAAGATTCCTTCAAAATTCCTCCTGCTTGATCCCTCTGAAATTTATAATTAAAAAACACATTAATTGAAAAGAATAAGAAAAAAAAGGTATATACTTTATTTGAATTAATGACGAGGAGGGAGCTGTTGATCCCAAACCTGTTTGGCTTTTGTTGTTGGCGCATGGCTCATCTGGATGTCTGTTACTCCATTTATCATCTGAGAAAAGATTACCATAAAAGCTGTTATAGCTTCTTAACTCTTCGCTCATCAACAAAACGAGAAGATTCATGAAGTTGAGTTTTTGTTTGATGGATCTTGAGCAGACCCCATAAAACCAGAGTGAAAAAAGTAATTTACCATAAACGCCATCGTCTGCCTCGAAATCTTCTGATTTGCTCTTGATATTGAGCCATTTCTTGAATAATGTCTTGGTCCATGAAAGCTTCGGTTGAATAACAAAGAGAAAACCAAAAAGGGTCAGTAATTTGGTAATAAACCCAAGAGCTAAAGACAGACAGAGAAGTGAGCAAAGTTCTAAACCTTGGTTTTCTTGGAATTTCCATCTCTCATTGCTTCACTGATTCATGTGAGACTGGTAATAGCGCTTGCTTAAGCGGATGGAAACAAAGAATAATGAATTAAAATATGGAAAGAAATCAACTAAATCAGAAGAATCGAAAGGAAACCCAAATGCAGCATCAAATTCATGGTTTTGTTATCGGTTTCCCTCAAGTTGAATTCAAACCATGGAAAGAAAACAGGGGAAGTAATGTGGATCCCCTGTTCTTATTAATGGACAAAGAGAAAAGAAAAGATAATCCCAGCTTGTGGGCATTCCATTATTCGAAGTATAGAAGAAAGGAAATAAACGAGAGGAAGAACCCAGTTGAATGTGGCTTGGTTATGTTCTAGTATTTGAAGAGAATAATAATATAGATATGGCAAAGGAGAGAAATTGTGTGGGTATTTCAAGAAAGCAAGATTAACCCAAAATCCAAGACTGGCCCTATTGAACATGGTTGAATTGAAGGAAAGGAATTTGTTGTATTGGTCATATCACCCACTCAAAAGAAAAAACTAACAGTGCCTGTCCTTTCTCTCTCTAGAATGGTCAGTAAAGTTATAAGTTTGAACTTTGATGTAGTGGGATGGAGAAGAGAGTACAGTGTACTATATCATGAGAAAATTAGGCCTTTGTCCTTGCCTTTGTTGTGCAGTTAAACAATTACTACTTAACTGCATTATATTAATTAAAGATTCAATCTTTTTGTTTAGAGACAAAAGCTGAAGAGAAAGTGGCATTAATTACTCCCAGAAACTTCCATAAAGATTCAAGTTTGACAGAGTTGGAACTTCCCCTGCCTACCTCTGACTGCCTATTCTATTCTATTATTTTGTCAAGAACTACAAATTATTGCCTCCTCATTCATAATCTCATGTATCGCTTTGCCTTCCCTGTTTACAATCTATCAACTTTTTTGAAGGATAACTCTCTCTCAACTTTTGACTAATACACTTTCCACTTATGTTACCCTTTTCATCTTTACAAAGTCTTAATTTTTCTTCAAATCATTTTTTTTAAATATAGTTCAATCTAATTAAAAAATATTCACCCAATCACCAAACACTTTTAAAGGATATGTTTGGTCTAGTGTAAAAGATGAGATGAAAAGGGAAGGAAAGAGATCCATTAATCACTTTCTTTTCATTTTTTCATCCATACCTTAGGTGTCTTCTGGACAACAAATGCTTTAATAATAATCATGGGAGAATGAGAATCACCCACCAATAATTATGAGACAAAGATTATTTGTGTTTGAAATGATTAGGTGAAAAATTATTATTTGTATTTAAGGAGATAGAAACATAACTGAGAAATGAAATGATTAAGTGAAGAATAGTAATGCCAAGTTAAAATATGAGTAGTAGAAGAATAAAAAGTAGTTTTGAGAAAAATAAAAATGTAATTTTTAAAAATGCGAATACGAATAAAGCACCGAAAATTATTCTCGGTCTCAATCTTTCCATTTCATCACGGCCACAAACACCCTTCTTCAAATTACATGCATACTATTATTTTGTACTCTTTATTTGTGAAAACCACTCTGTTTTAAGTATTGTAGAGTTATTTTATTGATATAAACTGATTTTTCTCAGGAAATGCGAATGAATTCAGTTGAAGTTATGTATTAAAGTTGGTTTAATGAATATAAGTTAAACTTTCTCAAATACGTATGAATATCATTTTTGTTAGATAGTGAACTAACAATAATATTAGATATTTTTGCATCACCAATCTTTAATTGCATCCAGCTAATAATCTCCATTCATTAAGCCTAGGCCAATTGTATATTTATCTAAACTATTACTACTTTCTTAATTAACTAATAAATTTCATTTCATATTGTAAGGTTGCAAAATCCAAAGCAATTAGTTGTCCCTACCGTACTTGCAAATGAAATTAAAAAAACAAGGAAGATAATATATAGTCTCTCATTTATTTATATATGTGAACACACAACTAAGCAAATATTTACTTCAATCTCGAGTTACGTTGGTAAATGGACGTCTCTTGGAATGTTTTGAGCATCAATATTCATAATGGAAACTAACATCAAAACAAAATTTTTGAAGAAAACTAAAAAAAAAAACCCTCAAATCCTTCACCCCTTTATCTTTACTTGTTAATGTGACAACAACGCATGTTGGAGCCACCCCCACATCCCCGTGAATACACAAAATTTATGATAGCAGTACATACTTGCATTGTACACACTTATTCATTAGTGTTAGAGTCATGCCTTAACTTAACTAATGTCGTTAGATTTAAAAGAAGTTTGAAGCTTGGAGATCAAAATTTATGATAGCAATACATAATTGCATTGTACTCTTAAAAGAAGAGAAGTTAGTCAGATGTGATAGTTATCGTGGAAATCTCTTTTATCAGACCAATGACATAATCTCACGAGAAGATGACATGAAATGAAATCTTCTTTTAGACCGAGGGACTATTTGAGAGTAGTCAGCTGGGTATTTGTTCTACGAGAGGATTGTTGAGATGCAAACAAAGTTGTTCCACATTGGTTAGATGAGTGAAAGATCATGAGTATGTAAGCGATAACAACTATCTCTAATCGGTGGGAAATCTTTTGGGTGAAACCGAATAAATAAAATCGTGATCCTTGAGCTTTGGGGTTTTTTATTTAGCTTCAAGTTGATGCATTTTGGATTAAGAAAGAAAAGATTTTGAAATACACCCACATTGGAAAATACCCCTTTTTATCATTTTTGAACTTAGATTTAGGATCTTGTTAGGGAATTTAGGTTTCCCTCGCCGCCCAAGGGATTTCCTAGAATAGGGTATTAGCTTTAATTCAATGAATAACCCAACTAAGCCACAATCCATGGCTTATCTATTTCTTCAAAGGTGGCCCTGTATATAATATATATACACATGCTTCATGTGGGAGACTGTGTGTTTTCTTCCTTCGAGGCTAGGCTGTGGTCCTTTCAGTAATCTTTGATTCATTGCAACTTCAATTCGGTTCCTAAACTCTAATTTATTAGATGGGAGTCCCTAAAACAAATAGTTAACCATTGGATTTGATATCATGTCATGGCATGTGTATTGATTGAATAAAAGTTTTATAACACATTTATATACAATCTCTATATTTACACTCTCTTTACACTATTCCAATAACCTTTTTAGTTTTTCAAAATTCATCTTCTATTTTGTATATAAAAAAAACAACAAAATTTAAGGGTACAAATTCTTTAAATGGTAGGTGATTAAATAACTTTTGATTCTTTTAAGACGAGTGGTGCCGGTGCGATAGTTGAAAGCTTGAGTTTTAAAAGGTATGCTCCAATCTAAGAATGAGTCAATGGTGTTTTATACTGAGAAAATTGAACCTACGATTTTGAGGGAGCATACCTCAAGAGTCCAAGCGTTCAACCAACCGCGTCATCCATCGGAAGACGTTAATGTTAAGTCTCTTACTACAGAAGAGTACTTAAAAAAACATTTATTTTGATTCTCGTGGTTCATTAATTAGTCCAAATTGATCAGTATTATTCTTTCAAATGGAGAGTGGCTTTAATTAATTCGTTTGAGATGTATGATTTGCAAAGTCAAATCTTGGCTTCCTATCTGTGTTTTTTTTTTTTAATGCCAAGTATAATATTTTTAACAGCACGACAGATCATGTAGGAGGATCAAATATTTTATATGAAAACTACTAAATAAACTGATGTACCAACCAACCATCGTTGTTCTTATAAAAGCAAAAGGAATTTGATGAGTCATGGTTAGTAAGAGTGTTATGTTAATCATTCGATTCGATGTACAATTTAAAAATAATTCATTGCTTGCCAAATGGAATACACCAATCTCATTTATTAATTGTTGGTCAAAATTCCTTGGTTTACGATCAGGATAAGCAATAGTAATTGATCAGGATTGCTATAACATGCAAACAAACACTAACAGAAGATAAATCCTAATTAATTAAAGCTGATGAAGATCAGGGTGTCTGTCTGGATTTGTTTGATATATTCCTATTCTTAAACCAGGAAGGAATCAGTTCAGTAAAAGGTTGAAAGATATAGCAGTTACATATATCAAAACTTGCACTGTTTTGTGATTTAAAGCCCTAACATATACAAATCAAACAGAAGTTTTTTCTCAGCACAATGCTATTTGTTCAGAGAACCAGTTGAGTAATCAGCTTAGAAATAAAAGAGCAGAAATATGAGCCAACAATACTCCTAGGTTACAACAGAGAGCAGTAAGAAGAATGTTTGTAAGCCTAACTAGCATAACTCCGCTCGTATTAGAGATGCACTAGTATTCACTCGATCTATGGTTCGAGTCCCACCCAAAATGTTGAAAACTCAAAAAAAAAAAAAAAAAAAAAAAAAATCTAAGTGATACAGTTTTGCTTTGACTTAGATCAAAAGTGGAGATTTTTTAGGATATATGTAGTAACATGATTTAATTTTGCAGTTTGAAATAACTATGTATATATATATATAGTTGTTCATAACCCATTCTTTCCAACCAACACTAACTTGTTTGTTTCTGAGTTTTCATTGTTCATCTTATGCCCATCCTGCTTGGAACTACAAAATCCCCATAACATTATCTCAAGACGATTGTTTCATTAAAAAAGAATAATTCCACATAACACAGCCAATGAAAAAGGCTCATAAGAAACAAGCAAGACTATCAATTCCCCCAAAGAAAAAAACCAAAAAGAAAACAAGCAAGCCTAAGACTTTAGGCAAATGCCCATCATTCATCGGCCAATCAAGTTCTATAAACAAACATCTTCACTGTTACTTGATGTAATGGATGGATAAAATTTGTCGCAGCTATGGTATAAACATATATTATATAATATTTAAAAGAAAATGTTAGTACTCGAAGAGCAATCCCACATCTCTATTTGATTACATCCATGATGCAATAGAACAGAGTTTAAGTAATTGGATATTTTTCAATGAATTGACTCGTTAATTTCAGCTCATTTCCATCAAACAAAACATAAGCAGTAGCAAATTAGCTTCCATATGATTATTATTTGAAAGACCAAGCTGTTATGCAAGATTCTGTGCAGTAAGGGTAAAAAAAGAGAAGAATATAGAATAACATTTAAAAAGCATAGGAAAGTACAGCTATGTGGAAAAGGATTTAGAGGAAACCTAAGCTAATGGAATGGAAGAAATGCAGAAATTCAGCATTTGGGTCGTCCTGAACCACAACATGTGACACTGTGATCTGCACCACTCCCCTACTAGCTAGCAACAATCCCAAAACCCTAATTTCGGGTCGCCATATTTCCAATTATTCGAACGTCAGGCTGCGGGAGTGAAGCTGAAGGAGAATAAGGCGAGAGAAAGACCACAACGCCGACGATCTAATCGGGTTTAACATTGCGAAGAAGAAGAAAGTTGGAGGAGTGAAACTTACGGTGGTTCTCTGGTTTCGATTGGGCTTATATTTGGGCTTTTGTTGTAGATACGGGAGGGCCCAATTTAACATCATGGATAGGCCCAATTAGAATGTTGAAAAAGGCTACGGATAGGAGACGACGGAAGGAAGGGTAAAGAACCGACACATGACAGAAAAAGTGTTTCCTGTGGGGGCCACCTTATACTCAATTGTCCTTTCATATTTGCTTTATCCTATTCTCTTCTCTCCTTTCTTTTTTTTTTTGAAGAAAAACTATGATCCAATTCTAAAAGAGTCTCGTGACAATATAAGTACTTCATTTTTGTTTTTTCGTTTGCCTGCATAACGAACTTTTTTGTTATTTACTTTATCATGATGATATTTTTTAAGGATATAAATTTAAGTTAATTAAAAAAAAAAATGAAGGTAAGATAATTGAAATGAAAATTAATTTGCTTCCAAATGAAAAGAATACCTCAATAATAAAATCTATGGTAAAATATATTATCGTGGTTCGTTGATCTTATAATCTATCAAATCAATCTTAGTCTTTTAAATTTTGAGATTTTATCTATTTTATTCTCTAAGTCCAATTTAGTTTCTAAAGTTTAAGATCAGTTTTCATATTTGAACATTAAAAACAAAAACTTTGAATTTATCTTTGAAAAAAATATGTTTATTTTTCTTTAAAAAACTATTATATTTCTATATTGTTAATTGAGATTATTAATATTATTGAGCAAATTTTAATTAATATTGACTTCAAATTCTCTATATTCAATAATTTAAAGTTTTTTATAAATATTAGAATTGAACGTTTGAGAGTTTGTGGACCAAAATAAAACAAATTTCAAAGCTTATATACTAAAAATCTCAAAGGTTATATACTAAAAACTAACATTTGAAAGCTAAGAGAACAAAGTAGAACAAAAATTAAAATTCATGAATCAAAATACTATCTTAATCGTATAATTAAAATTGTTGTTTGAGTACTATGATGTGAAGTATTGTAAAAGAGTGGTTAATATATCTAGAATTAATGTATTATATATGTGTGTGATAAAATTAATGAAAAAATATATTGTTTTTTTTTTTTATTTATCATGTTTTTTCAAAAATTATCCCTTGCTAAAATAAACTCTCCTTTCGATGCTTTATTTTTTGTACATGGGACATAGTAGAAAAAGTTCCCAAGACATGGGAACAGTGGCTGGTGGACGACAAACAAAAAACAAAATAATAAAAAAAAACAAAAAACAAAAACAAAAACAGAAGAATGTATGTTGATTTTATTTTTGAAATATGTAGGTCACTTTTTTTTTCTTTTTTTTTTTTAATGTTTTGAGCCTAAGATAAAATAAAATGTGGTTGATATTTGGTCAGGTAAGGGGATATCATTAATTAGACATGATATAAATATTTCTTTTTTATGTTTGTTTGTGTCTTATATTGATTAATTACAAGTGAATTTGAAATAGACAAGGTCGCTTTTAATCATTCTTATACTTTATTAATTTGTTCTCTCGTATTAGCTTTAAGTATTTCATGTAACTAAACTTTTATTTTTGTATCTAATTAACTTTAATTTTTTTTGAAACAAACTTTTATCTAATTAAATTAATTACACAAAT
>JBBMEG010000020.1:3628976-3666623 GCA_037832605.1 Cyclanthera cordifolia | reverse complement strand
AAGCTTCAACATATAAAAATTAAAATTAGTGCATACTATATAGCTCTTTCTCTTCTTTTCTTTTTTTGAAATACTTTTTTGTTTATTTATTTATTTGTTCTTTATATATAATTATAATTCTTCTTCTTCTTATTATTATTATAATATATTTTATGATTTCTCATATGCTCGTGGTCTGTAAGATCATTTGTTTATTAAACGTAGATTCCAAAGAGATTTTGTGAATCTAAAAAAAGAGAGTGAAATAAACACCATGACACGGCATGTGTACAACTTTAATGTGTGCGTATATATATATTTGAAATGATTTAATGTATATTTTAATGATGATTCGTGTTTCAATTTAGTATCCTTATGAAATTGACCATTCTAATTTACACACAAATATCAAACATTTTCATATATTAATTCCTTTAACCATCATCATATCACCAACATAAATTAATTCAATCCATTTTAACTATATATTAAATAAAGAATTTCTTACCATTTTTTTTTTATTTTCAAATATTATAGAACAAATGCTTAGTGAAAGAATAATAGAGATTTATATGGTACATTTGCGCGCTCGCGCCTATATATATATATATTTATTTAAACCTTCTAAAAAAACCAAATATGGAATGTTTTCTAATGAAATAAAAAAACTACTTTTTTTAAATTAAAGATTTTTTTTTTTTTTTTGAAATGAAGAAAAGTTAGAATAAGGTAAAAAGAAATTCAAGTTTACCTGCATGGTAAATGATGAATATTGGGCTTTGATTACTCCAGTCTCCCATGTAATTCTGCAGTCAAAAGGATCTAAAATCTCGAGGATGAATTAAGGTAAAATTTAATCCAGCGAATTTCATTAATGTAATCGCTGAAATCATGGAGACCAAAACCATGAGTTTGTTAAGAAAGTCAAATGATTTTATTTTATTATCTTTTTTTTTTTGGGTGGAAACATCCAAATTAGTGAAAACTAATATGGAAAACTGAAAAAAAAAAAAAGAAAAGAAAAGAAAAAGAAAGGCATTTTAGAAGATGAAACAGAGTCATTATTCCAGCTCTGTTTACAGTTTATAATCATACACAACCGTATTATTTCCATTGCCATCCCACGTTCCAATGTCAAAATTATTCGCAAAATACTTTATTATTATCATTATTTTGAATTTTGTAAGAAATAAAATAGAGTGAGTATGAAGGAATTGATGTAGAGATTTGTATATATGATCGTTTAAAAACAAAAAGATAGACTCTTTACTTCCTTTAAAGTAATAAATGCGTAGTAGACATGTTACTCCTCTCTCTCTCTTCTTCTCCTCTCCCTCTTTCTCTCTTTAATGTAATTTTTCCCTCAAATATTACCACTAGAGAGAGAGAGAGAGACAAACTGATACCAAACAAGGCTGAAGATTTCCAGTAAAGATGGTGGAATTGATGCCAAAGCAAAAGCTGCAGTAAAACCTCCCCTCACCCTCACCCTCCCCCATACTCACCATTTCTGTTTGTTTGGTAAGTTCTTTCTTTGATCCTTTTATATTTCTTCTTCATCTTCTTTTCAAGTTTCTTATTATTCTTCCCCATGATCTGCAGTAGATTACGCAAACTACTGATTGGAAGAACAGCAATGAACATAACCCATTATGTTCATCAGGTACTTTAAACTTTTGATTCACTTCCTCTCTTGTTTCTTTTTCATCTTCAAGATTTCATTTTTTGATATTACTTGTTTCAGGTAAAGATTCCCATTCTTTGGCTGGGATGGTTTGAGTTCACATCTGCAAGATTTTAGGGTCAAAATTTGCAGCTGGGCTGACTCGTAAAGCTATGGACACTCCCTCGGCTTCAGATTCTAAGGGTTCTTATTCTTGGTGGTGGGATAGTCACATTAGTCCAAAAACCTCTAAATGGCTTCAAGATAATCTTTCAGGTGGGTCTCTCTCTTTAATCTTTAAGGGGTTTCCTTTTGTCCTTTTCTTTTCTTATTGGCATTGTCTCTTTCAGTTCTGGCTGTATCTATGAATTGTTTTTTTTAATCCTTTCCCTTGACAGACATGGATGAAAAAATCAAGCAGATGATCAAGCTTATTGAAGAAGATGCAGATTCCTTTGCAAAGAGAGCTGAGATGTATTATAAAAAGCGTCCAGAGCTTATGAAACTAGTCGAAGACTTTTATCGAGCATACCGAGCATTGGCCGAAAGATATGATCATGTAACCGTAGTGTTTCACCAGGCTCATCGAACTATGGCTCAAGCTTTTCCTAATCACATATCTATTGTTCACCCACCTGATGATAGTCCTGCTGCTTCTCATGCTAATTTTTGTACACCTGAGAAATCATCCCATACATTTACCTCATTCGATTTCGATCCTATTGAACCAGATGCTTTCGACTCCGCTTCGTTTCATGTTTCCAGCAAAGGCTCCAATTTGAAAACAAGGGAGAAGTGGTTGAAGCATCTCAATGAGTTGTTTAATTCAGGAGCAGTTAAGAACATTTCAAAGTTTGAGGATCGGGCGGCGAGAAAAGGTCTCAATTTTCACGATCTTGATCCCGAGGAAGAGAATGTACTAGATAATGGGAGCCAAGATCTTAGGAATCAAGTATATGTTGAGTCAGAAAGGGTGGACAGAGCTGAGAGTGAAATATTATCCTTAAAGAATTCCCTTGCTAAACTAGAAGCTGAAAAGGAAGCAGGTTTACTTCAATATAACGACAGTCTACATAGGTTGTCTAACTTAGAGTCTGAAGTCTTTCGTACGCAAGAGGATTCAAGGAGTTTAAATGAAAGAGCGGGTAAGGCCGAGACCGAGGTTCTAACTTTGAAAGAGTCCCTTGCAAAACTAGAGAATGAACGAGAAACCAGCCTTTACAGATACCAGCAATGTTTAGACAAGTTATCTGCTTTACAAGACAGCATCTTGTGTGTCCAAAAGAATGTCGAACATACCGAGAGAGCAAGTAAAGCCGAAAATGAAGTTGAAAGATTAAAATGGGAAATCTCAAGAGTTGAGTCTCAAAGAGAAGCTGCCCTTGTACAATACAGGGAGTCTTCTGATATAATTTTAAACTTAGAAGAAAGAGTAATGCATGCAGAAGAGGATGCCAAGATGCACAAGGTGCAAGCTGATGAAGCTCAAACTGAAGTCTTAACTATTCGAGAAGCGCTCGCACAATTAGTTGAAGAAACAAAAGCTGCTGGTCTCAGGCATCATCTATGTACTGAGAAGATTGCTGATCTGGAACATCAAATCTCTAATGCACAAGAGGAACTAGAAAGGCTACAGAATGAAAAGGCGAATGGGGTTGCGAAGTTGAAGGGTGCTGAAGAAAGGTGCCTTCATTTGCAGAAATCAAATCAAATTCTTCAATCCGAGATGGACTCTATGGTGCAAAAGATAGGCTCACAAAGTGTAGAATTAATAGAGAAGCAGAAAGAGTTAGGAAGGCTTTGGGCTTCCATACAGGAAGAGCGCTTGAGATACGTAGAGAATGAAACTGCTTTCATGACACTACAAGAACAGCATTCTAAATCTCAGGAAGAAATTAGATCAATGGCCGAAGATAGCCAGATTCGTGTTCAAATCTTGAAGAAGATGGAAAGTCGAAATCAGGTTCTAGAGGATGAAATCCAGAAGAGTGAGGAGGAGAAAAAGAGCCTGAAAGAGCTTAACTTATCTTCAGAGATGTCTATAAGTTATTTGCGGGATGAGATGTCAAACATGACTACAAATTTGGAAAAACTAGAAGCAAGTCTTGAGATTCAACTGAACCAAAAGAATGTTCTTGAGAGAGAAATTTTATGTCTAAAAGAAGAGCTTAGTGATCTGAAGAAGAAGAATTTGATTATGTTGCAGCAGATCGAGTCTGTTGGTTTTGCTCCCGAGAACTTCAGATCATCTGTGAAAGAGCTATACGATGAGAACTCAAAGATGACAGAGAAAATTGAGGTGGAAAAGAGGGAAAGATCAGCTCTCTTGGAGAAATTGAAAGACATGGAAGAACATTGTGAGAAAAATTCTCTTCTCGAGAACACCATCTCAGATTTACATATTGAATTAGAAAGCCAACAGACGAAGGTCAAGGCATTGGAAGAATGCTGTCAACTACTTTCAGGAGAGAAGATCGCTCTTGAGACCGAGAGGACCGTCCTGTCTTCTCAGTTGCAAATGGTAACTGATAACTTAGAGAGACAGTTGGAGAAAAACACCCTTCTAGAGAGTTCACATTCTGATGCAAACTGTGAGCGAAAACGGCTTGCTGAAAATCTGGAAAAGCTTTACTGCTTGAATATTGATCTTGAAGGGAAAGTAGGACTACTGGAAGGCAATCTGAAAGATGTGCAATTGAAAAACTTGCATCTCAAGAAGGCAATAGAGAGGTCAGAGCAGGAGTTTTTGGAAGCAGAACAGATACTGATCATGTTACAAAGTGAGAAGTCAGAGTTGCATAAGAGGGTGGAGGAACTTACCATCATGTGTGAAGAGGCTACAGGGATCATAGAAGAGAAAGAGAATGTAATTGTCAAACTTTCTGATGATAGCAAACATCTAGTCAGGGAGATAGCGTCTCTGCGGGAACTAAACTGTACTTTGGAAGTGGGACTTGGAAAAATGCAAGAAGATGTCAAGCGGCATAAACACAGGGAGAAAAGTTTGAAGGGCGAGCTAGTGAAGAATAGAATGGAGGTTGAGATATGTGAGACTCAAGCTGTTGAACTGTTTTGTGAGCTCCAAATGTCTACTGTTCTTGAAATATTATTGAAGGAAAAACTTATTGAGCTTAACGGAGCATATGCGATCCTCGTAAGTAGAACTAGTGACAGAGATGAGAAGAATGACCGTATGACAGAAAGAATTAACAACATCAGCGATCTAAGCGGAGAACTAGGAGTTCATTTGGCCAATTATGCATCAGCTGTCACATCTTTGAACAATTCTGTAACCTATCTGGAGAATCATACTCTTCTGGGCAGAGAAACTCACAAACATGAGAAACAAGACGTAAAGGTAAATTATTTTATCTACTTACAAATTTTGGGTTGTTGTACTCTTTTATTTGTTGGTAGAACTTGATAATTTCTTGAAAAATTCAGTGGGTTCTTACGTACTTCAAGTATGAAATTTCTTTACAGCTTGGTGTTATCATCAGTTCACTATGATCACTACATCAGTTCACTATGATCACTAAATAATATTTTCCAAATTTTTCTAACTGGTTTTTATCTAGGACTTGAAGTTTGTACTCCTTCGTTCAAACATTAGTGAACCTTCTCTGACTCGGATCTCATACGATTTCTTGCGCTATTTTATTTTATTTTTTGGTGTGCAACTTCTCATACTCACTTCGTTTGCAGGATATCAAATCATTTAACCATCAGCATTTTGAATCCTACCAGCAAAGATATCACGATCTGATTGCGACACTGCACAATGGATCTTTTGAATTGAAGGATTTGCATAGAAGGATCCAAGCTGTGGAAATGGCTGCGATTGAAAGAGTGAAACTTGAAACTCTAGAAAACTTGAATTCTACTGGCAAACAAGAGATGGTAATGAAAAGGGTTGAGGAATCGGCTTGTGGAAATAGTTGGGTCAGAGAGAATGACCGGACAAGGCCTGCTACTCCAAGAAGAGAGATTGAACTTGAAAATGAATTGCAGAGATCAAAGACAAAAGTCTTTGAAGTTAGTGGTGAAATATTGACAAAGGACATCATTCTTGATCAAATAGCCAAATGTTCTAACGGGCCTGACAAGAGAGAAGAGAACTTAGATGCTTACAATCAGATGCTAGAATTATGGGAGGCAACTGATGAGGATGGCAGCATTGATCTTATGGTTTGCAAATCTCAAAACATGGTCACTTCCTCAACTAACTATAACAGATTTGAAGTAGTCAAAGAACAGAATAAGCGTCGCTCTACCGATTCATTAGTCGAGAAAGAGGTGGGAGTGGATATATTAGAGACCTCAAGTAGATTGTCAGTGCCCCTCCACAAACGAAAAGAGAGAAAGATTCTGGAAAGACTTGATTCTGATATGCAGAAATTGACAAACCTCCAAATAACTGTTCAAGATTTAATGAGGATCGTGCTTACGAAGCAGAGTAAAAGGAATAATGCTGCGGAATATGACACCATGAAAGAGCAACTTGAAGAAGTTGAGGCTGCTGTTATGAAGCTGTTTAATGCAAATTGCAAATTAATTAAGAATGTCCAAGATGGGACCCTGTCATCTGATGGAGGATCCACCATTGTATCCGATGGAAGTGGAAATGTCCGCAAAAGAATAATTTCAGCGCAAGCAAGAAGAGGGTCCAAGAAAATCGGTCAGCTACAACTTGAGGTGCAGAGGTTACAGTTTCTACTACTCAAACACGATGAAGAAAAACAAAGCAAGAGTAGGACAAGGATCATCGAACGGCCCAAAGCTCGCCTGCAGGATTATCTTTATGGTAGCATTAGAAGCAAGAATAAGCAGAAGAAAGGTACATTCTGTGGATGCATGGCTGCCACCATGTCTCCAAGTCCAACAATAGGTGAATGGGGCTATTCAACTTCATTGGTAGGTAATAACCAGCATAGATTTCATAACTGAAAATGGTAGACTCTAAACATTCCTTCCAACTAAGTTTCAAATTCACATATTTACTTCTCTCTCACGCACTAGAGGATCTATATTTTCTTTAGCTTTCAGAACATCCTGTAAATTTCAAGCTACCATCTAAATTAGAGGAAGCTATTCCAACATTGAATTCGCTTCCTGTTCGCCGTATCTATCTAGAATGTCAATGATATTCTATATACCTTTTTTTGTCATTGCTACTAATAAGATGATAGTTAACCTTTCAATTATAATAATGAAAGAGAACATTTACTGGAAGAAGATCTTTCAAAACTCACAACTTTAATGAGGATGCACTATGTTTATCTCTATCTGAGAAGTTGTAACATATTCAAATGAATGCAGATTTTATAAATTTAAAGCCAAAAACAGAAATGAATTAATTGATGACAGAGGAGTAGAGAACTGCTAGGCAAGTGGTAGTTTTCTATGAACACAAGGCTCTGAACCTTAGAACTGATGTTAACAGTGAAGGTAAACATATATACTCAAAGTCATACAAGAGCAGTAGCTTAACGACACTAATGTATATTGAAAGACCTAGAGGTTATGGTTTCGAGTCCCTCCACTTCCAATTTGTTGTGAAGTAAAAGGAAACATGTATATCCAAAAATCAACAAGAGTAGTAGTTTAACGACAATAATGTATATCAAAACACCAAGAGGTTATGGTTTCTGAGTCCCTCCACTCCCAATTTGATGTAAAGGGAAACATGTCCCTCAATCTGCTTTCCGAAGTTTACGAAAATACAAGAGATTAAAAGATGGTCAACTTGAGCGCAGATTCCCCAATTGCAAGAGACAAGAGACATACATACCAAGGTAACCCAATTTTAGGACTCATGGAATCTTGTTTGTTATCTGTTACCTGATTTTGATACAAAAAGGACTAATTTTGAATAAAAATCTACCCATACTCTCTTTATCTCATTTTACTTTTCTCGGGAATATTTTACATTATTGTGAAAATTGAAATTTTCTTTAAAATTTATACTATTTTTAATATAGAAACAGCCAATACAAATTATATTTAGCAGTAAACCACAACCAAGTCAAAGAAATAGGGTCAGGCTATGTTTGTTTTTTGTATAACCAGAGTGGTAAACCACTGCTCCTCAAAAAACATCGATTAGTATTTAATGGTAAATAATCGTTCTTAATCACTTATCAAACCATCTATCAAACACATATTAAATATTCTATCAAATTACACATCAAACTTATCAGTCGTTCACTATCAACGTCAATTTTCAAACAGGTAGTTAATTGATCAACAATTACTAATATTAATCTTCAAATAAGTAGTTAACTTTCAAATTACTTCTAACACTAATTCTCAAACGAGAAATTAATTACTTTAGCTACCATTTACCCTTCTTCTCCTTTCCACTCCACTCTTTTTTATCAGAAACAAACCATCTTGAAGGACTTCTTAATCTAAAAGCTATATATATTCATCATATTTTTCTTCTTGATTTTTTTTTCCTTGGGACCTGCATGATCATCTTCTTTCAGGTTTTCTTTCCCCAAGTCCTTTGTCTTAGTTTCTACTTTTCAAGAACACTTTTGATTTTTTTTTTTTTGGAAACTATCTTTCTTGATTTTAAATTTGAAACAAGATTCGTTTAACTTTTCAAGATGTAGACTTCCGAATTGCTTTGTTTAATAAACAAGCGTACTGTTTCAAAAAGAACACTACAATAAAAAACATCACTAAACGCCCTTAAGTTTGATGTTGACGACTTAAAGGAGTCTTTATACGAACTAACATGGGAATTAGATTAGATTTCAATCACCATGTTAGCTTTGTTACAGTTCACTTTACGCTGTAATTGACTACACAATTTCGAACCCATTTCCCTAATGAATTATTTGGCTCCTTGGTGCAGTTAACTCTAGGTTATTTGGGGGAAGAAAAATGAGAACGATTATGAAAAGAACGAAAATTAGGAAAAGAATACAAAAGAGAACGATTATTTGTATCTGAGAAGAAGAGAATGATTATGAAAAAAATAAAAAAATAAAAAAAAGCTATGGGAACAATAAAAAGTTGGTACAAGACAAAATAAATAGTAACTCAGAAGAAAATAAATAGGCAATTTTGGAAAAACACGACTATCGAGGCAATGACTCAACACCGAAAATCATCCTCCTTCTCATTCTCATTCTCCCCACTTCATCTTGGTGGGCCAAACATACCCTAAATCTAGTTCTCATTTATCTCTATAAATTATTAACCACTCTAATCATTCATGTGCTTGAAGATCAAATAGCCTTGCTAAAATCCACTTGTTTCATGAACCAAAGAAGATAGCTCAGCTCTTCTTCCAACCAAGAACCACAGGGAAACTTTGTGTGTCATTTACTTCTTTAACCACACTGCTGTACTCTTAAATCAACAGCATTTGCTACAAAATTTTCATTTTTTTATAACTTTGCATACTCCATCATGTTGAAATGTCTTGAACTAGTTATACAAGTAGTTAATAATGTTAGTTAATTATTAAATCTCTGTTTTTTTTCCTCAAAGGCTGCCGTTTTTTACCATGTCCAGTACAGCTATTTCTGGTTTGATTCAGAGATTGGAATCTCAGAATGTCTCTCTTAATTCCGATAATGTTGACAGAGTTGCAGAATTCTTTTGCTGACTCTCTCTCTTTCTCTCTCCATCTGATCCTCATTCCCCCCAAAGCCTTTTCCTTCAAACTACTGCTCATTTTCAAAACAAAACACCTCTCTAGTTTTGCCAAGAATCCAAAGCCATTGCGGGCCACAACATTTCTAGATTTTGAACTTAGTGCTTTGGAATTGAAACTTGCAACCCCAATAGTAGAATCGTCACTGCTGCTTCAGTTATTGGTTATTACTGTTTTGAATGATTTTAAAGACATTGGCATGGTTTTGCATTGCTACTTTTCTTAACCCAATAACTACCATTTGGTTCTGTGGGCTAAACAGCAATTTCTGAATGGAATAAACATATCAGAAACAGTCACCACCACAAACAAGATATGAAATGACTGATCAAATTCAGAGCTTATGGAAGAAAAACAAACACTTAGAAAATGGTTGTTAATGCAAAGTAGGAACTAATTATTAAAGAAAAAACCCCCAATAATTAGACAAAAAGAATGTTTGAGAAGTTAAATAGATGGCAGCTGCTAAGTCTTGATAGGAATGATGAGCCAAGGGAAGAAAGTAATTCAATTTTGGGGATTTTGGCAGCTCAATTATGGAGGTTCAGCTTTATATTTTGACAGAGGCCTATACCAATTACATGAAAACAAATAAAGAGATAACAAAATGTGTAATAACAGAAAAGAGCAACAAAACAAGGCAATAGGAAGAAATGTCTAAATGGGCATCAAGAAAATGAGGCAAGAGGAATAAAGCTATTTCCTTTTTCTTCAAAAGTAAATGAGTAAAGAGAGACCTAAAAAAAAAACAAGGCCTATTTTCAATTCTCTCTCTCTCTCTCTCTCTCTCTTCTTTCTCTGTGGTTGATCTTTTTCAGTGCCAGAAAATGATTATTAAAAAAAAAAAAAAAAGGTGGGGAACACAAAAACGCAGGCACGCGGATTGTAGCATAAGTCACTCTCCATTCTCCAATTTGAACAGCTTTGTTATTCAAAGGCTGAAGAATGGTGAAGTGGGGAACACTTTGGATCAGCCACAATTTTGTCTCAACCTTAAAACATGTCGGCTTAGGACATTGCCAACACCTATGACAGTGTACCCAAATTGCAATGCCCTCACTTGCTTAAGTCACTAACACTAACAGACCTTCAGATGGACCCATTTCACACACAGAGAGCTGATGGGATTTGTTTTTGTGTTCAAACTTTGAAAATTTTTGGCTACCAACATAAATGATTGATTTGGGATCTCCCAACATTTCAAAGAGAAAACAATGGAATTTCACTCTTTTTAATAAAAATAAAAAACCCCACTTTCATCGGTCAACTTGATCATCCTATCAACCATTGTCCCTTCTCTTTCTTTCTAAGGATTCAAAGTGTGTGATTGATGGGTGACTATAAAGTGTTTGCCTTTACAACTTCATTCAAGTTTTTCACTATTTCTTTTTAATCTTTAACCATTCCCAATCTAAACTAATAGTTAGCTTGGAGTTTAACACATACCCATGTCAAATCTCACTTTTCTACTCTCCTAATTAGTTACAAACTATATTTCTGTCGGTTAATAAAATAAAGGGAAGATTATGAATTTACAAGGGAGTACAAAGATCTCTCTTATTATGAAGTTATGAAGTTTTTTAGGTGAAACCAAAAACCAAGTCATAAAGGCTTATTAGGCCTAAAGTAGACAATAACCAACGTGAAATTTTTTTGAGCGTCGTCCCTTAACAAATGGTACCTAGTGGTTCCCCTGACTTAGCCTTATTAGAAGAATTTTCGAGTGTAAAACAAAAAATTTGTGAGATTCAATATGTTATGAAAATATATGTTTGATCCTTATAGTATGTGCTCCGGTGGGAGTGCTTATGATTGTGCCAATAATTGAGCATTTTTGTATTCTAGTGAGGAGTGCTTCTGAAATGAATGATTCAATGAAGGGTATGTGTTGTTTGTCAACATAAATCTAGTAGATTTGTAGTTAAGTATTGACTTAAGCTTAATATAGAATAATCTGCAGTTTGAGATAAGGTGGGTGAAGTGTAATTTTGAAAATGACCATTTGATAAGTGAGACTCATATGTGATACTTTTTTCAAGAGGATGATTAGCCGAAATAGAAACAAAGTATGGTCTCACATTTGTTAATTAAGAGAAAGATCACGAGTTTATAAGAAAGAACAAGCATCTCCATTGATATGGGGTCTTTTGAATGAAATAAAAAATAAACTCATAAACACTTATGCCTAAAATAGACAATATTATACTAATGTGGAGATTCTTCTAAGATTTTGTCGTCCCTCAACAAGTTTAATATGACTTCTTGAGTGAGAGCAAGTACCTTATTTTATTAACTTGCTTTGGTAAGTTAACAAAATGAAATTATTGTCAAAGTGATATTAGATAATAATAATTGACATATATTCTCGATCAAGAAGAAGCATCTTTGAACCTTTGGATTCTCGAACACAAAAATAAATGATTGATAAGCTAAGATCTTAAAGCAAATTTTGTTGGCAACCAGACTGAGAAAACAAAAATATAAAAGCAATCCATTCTAAAACTTCTCACCTTAGAATCTATTTTGCAAACTAGCATCTAGGCTATCAAATACACTTTCCATCATTCCATCTTGTGACCAATCTTAAACTCATTTCTCACTTTCAAATTTATTTTACTATGTGGAATATGAACTATTTTTTTTTTAAATTGGCTCAAAATATCACAAAGCTAGCTTCTAGGATTAACCTTTTAAGAAAATATTGAATTTTTTAATAAAAAAAGTGTCACTGGTATTGAGAGAGTAGTACCAGAAAAGGGCTTGTTCTACTCATGAGGTTATTTACCAAATAAGTAGAAGAAAGGAAAGTTTACTATTTGATCAAAAAAATATTTTTGATCCATAATTGAATTCTACCTTCTTTTTTTCCCCCAATACAATGATGCATTACTTTGCTTAAAGTAGATTACTTTCCCCTTTAAATATCCAATTTTCTCACAACCTATATTACTTTACTTAAATCCCTTTTTTCCTCTTTCAATCCACTTTAAAACACTTTCCATTTGGTTGATCTTCATTATTTATCTTTTATGATCTTCATTCATTACACTATGCTACCAAAAAATCAATTCAAGTTAACAAGTACACTATATCTATCTCCATTTCCATGCCACAAAAAGGGAAAAGAAATTGATGCTTAAAAGAAAAATCCACACTATGATATCACTCTAAATCCTTTCATTTTTCACTTTTTACTATGATATATATATCCATATTATGACTTTAATTTGCGTGATTTGATCACAAAAATTTTAGGAATTGTTTGGAGCTATGGAGAGAGATTCCCTCTCACCTTTTGGTTCGCAAGATTGACATATCATCAATCACTAATTTCCTCTCATTTCATTTCTTTATCCATTCCCTTCCTTTCTCTTTCCTTTCTGCCGTAGCCAAACATGCCCTAAAAGAAATGTCAAGACCGTTAGGTATCAAACACGGAGTCAAATGAAGCATTACAGATATGAACATAGCTAAATTATCATCTACTTCTCTTAGAATCAAAAATTTACATCTTCACTTTCACATTTGTCATCTACTTTTCTTCTATCAACCGTTGGAGTTCTTCTTTCCAAACTTTCTTTTCTAAGTAGCATGAATGTGAGGGAAGGAAAAAGATACAGTAGCTACTTTATCTAGCACATCAACAAAGGGACTATCTTTTTTTTTTTGGGTGGTGTTTTAGTATGATGAATCAGAACATAAATCTATAGACAAAAAATGTTTTAAGGAAAAAAAAAACCCCAGTATATGAAAAATGTTCATCTTGATTAATAGATAAACAAAAAAATATTCTAAAGAAAAAAAAAAAAACGTAAGCCTAATTAATGATAAACGCTCATCTAGATATTGGTTTTATTTTCATTTTCTTAACAACAACGGCAATAATAGGTGGGGTAAGATCAACCCAAATGGTCATATATTCTATCATAATATTAATAATTATAGATGTGAATAAAAATGCAAAAGGGGTATGAAGTGAAACTAAAGAAGCAAAGAATATATGATTAAAGGTGAAAGACATAAGATAAAAATGTAATGTAATGTAATGTATAGGGTATATAATATTTGTATAGAGGGGGAGCCACACCACTTTTTGACTTGAAGAGAAAGACTCTTAGGGATGTGTGCATTTGGCCATTAGCTTCTCTTTCACTTTTTCTTTTTCTAAAGGTAAAGCTCTCTTTCATAATCCCTCAATTATTTCTTCACAAGGACAAGAGATCACTAGAATAATTGAATCACATTTACATAAATGATGAGGGAAAATATATTAACATTTAAACGACATGAATAAGATTATTTATTATTAGATAATATAAAATTTTAACTCAAAAACAGATAAGGACAAAAGTAATGAAAGTTCCTATAAAATAATGAAAATTCCTCGCCTAGGTGAATTTGATAGGTATAAATAACAAAATATGCATATCTACCATATAAATGTGACAGCTACTCCAATAATTTCTCTACTTGAAAATGAATTCTTTTTTTTTTTTCAAATCTGTAAACAGAGTAAAACTATTTTCAAAAAAAGGAAAACAGAGTAAAACTAGATTTTCAAAAAAAAAGAGTAAAACTTTGCTTTACTTATATAAGAGAGTGAAACCTTTTTCTTTTTCTTTTTCTTTTTCTTTTTCTTCTCTCTCTCTTTATTTTTGTTTTGGTGTTAAATTACAACCCTATCTTTTGCTTTGAGGGCACATGCAGAATTTGACTAGGGTGTGGACCAATGTATTCACTGTTTTACCATTAGTAAAGATATTAAAAACAATCTCAGCTGTTAAAAAGGGGCTAAAGCCCTAAAGGGAAAGCATAAAACCCCAAACCCAACACCAACCAATCTCCCACACTCTCTTCCAAATTCCACCCCCCTAAAATACACACACACAAAAAAAAAAACATTCCCTCTTCAGTTTCAGCATTAAAGAATCAGTTTTTATATTTTAATGGATGATTCTTACTCATTGAAAGGCAATAGAAGTCACTTACCAGAAAGCCCAAGAGCTCCAATGGAGTTCCTTTCTCGCTCATGGAGTGCCTCTGCTCTCGAAGTCTCTAAGGCTCTGGCAGCAGCTCCTCCTCCTCCTCCTTCTTCAATGCCGCCATTGCCTTTATGTTATAAATCTGCAAGTGGCTCTTCCTGTACAACCTCGTCTATACCCGAAGACGTCACCGGCGAGTTCGAGGACTTCCCTCCTGTTCTTCACAACAATGGAAACAACTTCTCTTTTTCTTCTTCCGCCACATCTCAGCTCGTCCTTGATCGCATTATGTCGCAGTCCGTTAGAGAGGTCATCAATTTTTTTAATATTAACATATTAAAAAACTTGTCCACGCGCTAAGCCATAAAAATGATCTTCATTAGTATGACATGTTTTGAGTAAAACAAAAAAATAGGTGTATGCTGAAAGTAGACCATATCTCATATAAATGTGCAGATCGGGTTGGGTTGTCATTTTTATGAACAACGTTGTGTTATTTTTGAACAAGTTAGCTGATTTGTTTTGTTTTTATTTTTTGATAGGAGGTGTCGCCGTTGACGTCCGGGAGGCTTTCACACAGCAGTGGGCCGTTGAACGGTGGCTCTTTGACAGAAACAGACAGTCCGCCGGTGTCTCCTTCCGAGGAATTCGACGACGTCGTTAAGGTATATCAGTAGCAGACAAATCTCTCTTGAATTTTGAATTTAGGAGACAATTACTCTGTCTCCTTCTGTTACTAGCACTGCCCTCTGTTTCACACTCTGTTATGCAGTGTGTGTTTTAAGGCAACTCGGCCTGCATCCTTTGCTTTGCTGCAGCTTTTTTTTCTTCTTTTTATTTGTATTTCAAATTTTCGAGAGAACGCTTAAAATAATTAATATGCATCTTTTAAGAACAATTTTAGTTTTAATTATAAAATTATGGTGTGAAAGTGTGAATTTCCATGAACTTTGTTTACTTTTACTTTATTTTCTCATTGTCATGGGTTTGTTTTTGGTAAAAATGAAGTCTGAATACTCTCTCTCTCTCTCTTTTTTTTTTTAGATGAATATTTATAATAGTTGAATAATTAATTACTTATTTAATAATTGACCTCGATAGAAGTTTGTCAATGGGTTAAGAGTAGTTATTTATTACAAAATACTATCACTGATTTATTAACGAGTGGTGTTCGTGGAGTAGTAATTTACCACTCATTTACTACAAAAAAAAAACCTTTAAAAAAAACTTTTTTTCTCTTCTCTATTATTATTTTTCAAATGAAATGTCTTACAATAGATGAATTTAATTAGTCAATAAAAGTATAAAATATTTGAAATATAAATTAGACCCCAACAATACTCTGAAACAAAGTATATTTTTGCAAGGAAAAAAAAAAGGTTTGAAAATTTTAAAATGACTACAAGCGCATTTAACTTTCTAAAAAGACTGCAAATCAAGAAAAACAGCTAGTGATAAAAATTATTTCAAAATCAAAAGCATGCCGACAAAATTTAATTTGTTTAGTTTTCTTTATTTTTTTAATAATTATTATACTTCTTACTTGAACTTTTGAGTAAGAAAAAGGTTTTTAAATTTAGCTTGATTTTGCAGAAATGTGTATAAAAATCAGATAACAAAATAAAATATCTTAAGTAGGAATTTATTTAGAGCTCATTATTGGAGATTGTTTTTGTTTTTGTTTATGTTTTTCCTTTTGAAAATTATCATAGGTAGTATTTATGAAACATGAGTGCGAATTATTTATCATTGTTCCTTTGTAAGAAAGGTAAATTATTACAAAAACGGGTAGATTTACCTGCGACGGTAAAAAAAGTAGTTTGGCCGAGGCTCTTACGTTGTCATAAAAAGAGTTACTCCAGGTTTTACTTTTACCGTATCTGCTTCTTTCTATCTTGAAGGCCGGCAATTTTTGGCTACTTTATTTCGCTTGCTATGGCTTCCTTCAAGTAACTATTATGTTATTAATGGCTTCACCTACACAAGTAAACCGTGTATCATAGTCATTCTCATGATCATAATGTAAAATTTATGAATTGTTTTAAACAAAACAAAACAATCATTTCCTTAATTTCACACTGATTATATTTGATCTTCCTCTATTTGCAGTTCTTTAGAGCAAATCATAGCATTCAGCCCCTTTTCACCAATGGTCGTGCAAGTGCAGGCAATGCCAATGGAACAACTGGCGGAGGATCAAAGACGGTGGGAAGATGGCTTAAGGACAGAAAAGAGAAGAAAAAGGAAGAGAGCAGAGCCCACAATGCCCAACTCCACGCTGCTGTTTCGGTTGCTGCTGTGGCAGCTGCAGTGGCGGCTATTGCAGCTTTCCAAGCGGCTTCTTCTTCGTCAAAAAAGAATGAGCATTCGGCTAAGACTGATATGGCGGTGGCCTCGGCTGCCACCTTGGTCGCTGCTCAGTGTGTAGAGGCGGCAGAGGCAATGGGGGCCGAAAGAGACCTCCTTGCTTCGGTCATTAGCTCTGCTGTCAACGTTAGATCTCATGATGATATATCTACTCTTACTGCTGCAGCCGCCACAGGTACCACATTAGTGAACTTGCGCTTAAGCTTTGACTCATAAAAATCCAGAAGATCTGTAACTACAAAAACAGAAAACAGAGGAACTGTGATACCAAGCTTTAGTACAAAAATTGAAGATCTTTTTTTTTTGTAGCTTTACGAGGAGCAGCCACACTAAAGGCAAGGGCACTAAAAGAAGTATGGAATACCTCATCCGTGTTACCAGTGGACAAAGGATTACCAGTGAAAGGCAATGTTCACCGCAACAATGGTGGTCATAACCACGAGGCAGAGCTTCACCAACCTGAGAATTTCCACTTCGCTCACACTCAAGAGCTACTTGCAAGAGGCACAGAGCTTCTCAAGCGCACTCGCAAAGGTGTTCGTTCGGAGCCAATTTTCTCCACTTTCCATAATGGAAATGATAATATGAGAAGCATTGATCTGATGGGTTTTTAATGCAGGGGATCTTCATTGGAAAATAGTGTTTGTTTACATTCACCGCACTGGGCAAGTGATGCTGAAGATGAAGAGCAAACATGTTGCAGGAATTACCAAAAAGAACAAGAGTAAGTCATGACTGAATATTACAATCAAGCAACTTGAGAATTTCACTTGAAAATGGTGGGTGCTAACGGTTGTTGTTGGCATTACAGATGTGGTGTTGGATGTATGCAAGGATGTACCAGCATGGCCAGGACGACACTTGTTTGACGGGGGAGAGCAGCGGCGTTACTTTGGATTGAAGACAGAAATGCGAGGCATAGTAGAGTTCGAATGCAGGAGCCAGAGAGAATATGATCAGTGGACACAAGGTGTTTCAAGGCTTCTTTCCATGGTGGCTGCTTCGAAAAAAAGATATTAGGATGTTTTAATGTATGGTCTCTTTTGTGACTTAGATAGTGCCTAATCTAGATGATAGTGGTTGGTTTCAATACTTAGATTCCCACTTGGAAGAATGTACACAGGGAAGGAAGTGGGAGCAAGGAGATCTGAAACACTTGTGGCAGAAATCCCCATAAAAACCATTGTTTTAGTCAATTCTAACTCGCAAGAAAGGCCTGAGTATTGTAATCTCAGACTTATGAAGTTGAAATTACTTGAATTCAACCTGCTAGAGACTTCAGATGAAAACATTTTCAAGGAAAAAAATCTAACAGTGCAAGAACACGTAAGCAACTGATTGAAACCCTGTTATCTTAAACAATAATACTCTTGAAGTGTAAAATCATACCAACCATACCATTCGACAAAAGACAATCATCCATAGCTCCATTTCTCAACAATTCATTTTAAATTTTCTCAGTCTATTCATTTTGTGTCGGTGTACTTTATTAACGGTCATAAATAGTTGACAATAACTAAAGAGTAAAAAAACACCCTACTGATAAAAAAAAAAGCTAATCTCATTATTAAATCTACAATTTAAGAGCTGTTGATAGTTTAATCACCTTGCAAGAGGGCCCTTTCCCACCTCAACATCAGTTGTAGGAAATAGAAACTACCGAAGTTATTGTGAGAGAAAGAGTGATGTTCATCAACAGACCTTGACAAAAACTCAAAGAAAAATAGCTAACAAGTAGAAGAATGTGCATTTATATCATCTGTTTACTTAAGCTTACAATTGACATAAGATTCAACCTATCAACTAGTGAACAGCAACAGAAAAATTACAGTATGATGCCTTTTCAATCTTGCTATTATCCGAAGAGAAAAGATAGATGTATCATGCATACAAACATTAACTAAAAACGATGATCTTGTTTAACAAAGGAAAAATCACAGTGAACATGTAACCACAATGAAAACCCTCTTCAATCGTTAGCTGCTCTGAAGAACGATAGTAAGGAGAGGAAAAGGTTGATGATGTCCAAATACAAGACAACGGATGCCCATATGTACTCGTCGTATGTGTACCTTTTAATGAGGTTGTCTGTGTCATAGATGATGTATCCACAAAAAATGATGGCTGCTAGACACCCATAAACCATCATAGAAGTCCGACCCAAAGGAATGAAGATCTGCACCACCATGAAAGTTCACATTTTATTACTAAATAACTAAATTATAATTAAACTCATGTTCACTTTGAACAAGGGATTGGGTATTGAGAAAAAAAAAGGTCTTAAAAATGCGAAGTACCTGAATCAGACCAAATATTATGAGGACAATCAAAGCACCAAATAAAAATGGACCAAGAAAATTGAAGTCATGGCCTCTTTTAGCCGCCCAAAATGTGTATAGAGTGAGACTCACTACAACCACGGCAGTTAGAATTGCAGCCTCGAGAATGACTTTCCCTGTTGAAGATTCGTTCAGAGCTCAGACAAGGAACTATTTGCAAATATTTTTTTAAATTCACCAACAATATTTGGGGTTGAGGAGTTCGACATAAGACCTCTTGGTCAATGATACATACCAATTATCGTTGAGAACGAAATATAAATCATCCTATACCCAAATACTTAATTCTGCAAAGAAACACGAACAGTCGAAGAAAACATATACCAAATTTACAACTACCTTTGTCCTAAAGGAAGAATGCAGAATGCACTAAACGAAAAAACAACAACTAATTTGTAGAGCTGCTTTACCATATCTCAAGTGTCACGAAGACATGAGGGACAATTTCCACGGAAACGAAGTAAGCACACGACAACATGGATTGAAGCAAGAACCTAGAGACAGAAAGCATAAAGCAAAAGAAAGGTTAAATTGAAGAATATACTCAACTCACCGCTTGTATACGCACAAGTCAACCCAATCGAAAAGGCAAGAGATATCGTGAAAATGCCCAACAGAACCAAATTGACAGGGTGCTTCTGATAGCAGTAGCCGAGCGATATCATAACTGTATTGGAATTAAAAAAGAAAAAGAAATAAATCAGAAACGAACAAAATCCTAAAACGGAAACAGATTGAGAGGGGTAGGAAAAACCCTAACTTATGATGGGCATAAAAAGGACAAGGATGTATATAGCAAGGCCTGCCCCAGTAGTGGTAAGGAATGTAGAAATCGGTTGAACATAAACCACAGTGGCGGCGACGGCAACGGTGGCGATGAGTTGGATGGTAATGATGGAGTAGATCTTCTGAATGAAAGCCCACCGGAGCTGTGGGCTCTCAAGCATCGTCGGGTACAGTGGCGTTGTTCCGCCCTCCAAATCGATCTTCCTATACGCCTGCTGATTCCACATCTTTCAATCCAAAGCTTTGATCAAAAGAGTTTAGTGGACAACAAAATGATCGACAAAGTTTACAAGATGAAGAGCTATCGGTGGACGGAGACTTCTCGATTCATCGCGTGTAAGCCAGAAAGTCCAACTCTCTTTAGCTTATTTATTTCTTTTTCTTGAGATTTAGTTTATTTATTTCCGTTTCCCGCTAAGGGTGTTCGGCATGAAATTTCCAAAAAAATATTAAAATTATTATTAATGGTTACTTCTAAATAATTAAAATAAATGAGAGTTAAATACAAATCTTACATAGATAACACTACTACTATTATATAAATGAAAATTAAATACTAAGGATTGAACTTGTGATGTGTTGTTGAATTGAATTATCATCAAACAATTAAAATCAATTCGCCACCGACCTTTAAATGTGGAGGAATGAAAGTTTAAGATTGTTTCTGAAGAAGAACAAGAATAATTATGAGAGAAAGAAAATTAAGATAAATTATAAAAGATAACTATTATAATGTAAATTATTATTTATATTTGGTGCAAATGAAATGATTATGAATATAATTATTAACTGCGTGTTTGGAGGAATAAAATGATCATAAATAAAATAAAATAATGAATATGATACGAATGAAAAATAGTTACAAGAAAAATAAAAAGTGGTCATATGAAAATAAAATTATAATTTTGAAGATATTTAATTATTAAGAAATTGATTCTTTCATTCTCATTCTTCCCATCTTTGTGGCTCAAAACACACAAACACACAAAATATATATATATATATATATATATATATATGACAATAACAAAGTTCTTCAATAATAACAATATACAAAAAATGAGGGCAGTCAAGGTATATGAATATGTAAGATCGATAATTTTCAAGTAAAATTAATAAGTTCTTAATCAATAAATGTAAGGATCCAACCCGACGTGAAGTCAATTTCGGGTCTTAACCTCTTATGCATGATCAAACATATAACGTATGCAGTGACATGTTAATTTTAAACTCGAACTTTATTCAAAATAAGTAATAACTCTAACAATTTCTGAATTAAAAGAATCATCGATACTCTCGAAATCAAATAAAGGAAAATAGTCATAATCAATCCTAACATACCTCTAAATTAAATAGTTCATAAATTTAAAGAGAAACTTAAATAAATATTCAACAAGAATTTAAAAGACTCGATGACAATGCCCATGGTCACGTCAGCTCCAATTCAACCACCTCGGTCAGTCCTTTGAGTACCTGAGGAAATCCACAATGGAAAAGGGTGAGTTCGCGAAAACTCGGTAAGGAAACTCAAAACGGGATCCTCGAGAACATGTCGATGAAAGTAATAGCATGAATAGAATGTTATCTCAAGCAAAACTCAATTCTCTTGGTAACCGATGCTAGTGTGATGGCAACTTAGCGAGCCGAAGCAATCTGGTTGCCGCCAGACTTTTGCACGAAGAGGTAGTACAAGCACCCTTCGCAGTGGGATATCGCCAGCCCCCACTCCTAAACATGGTTCCTTGGAAAGGTCAAGCGAACTCTAGGTATGTAAAGCTAACCGGGTTGCCACCCCGATCCTGACACTATCGCGATGAGGAATATCGTCCCCTCACCTGACACTTGACAATTCTCCTATCAGAGACTAACAACTAAGACACGTTTTTCCTTAGCCGCAGCGCGTGCCCTTTAAAACACTATTCTCCTTTGAGGCTTTACCTCAAGGTGAAACTTGATTGGTTTTCTTTGGAACTTATCAATTAAACAAGGATATCTCAAATCAGAAGTTCACATATAATCACATGCTTGAATTTAATTACGAAAACCCATAAATCAAGCCATACAACAAATACATGCTCGAGAATCATCGGATATCACAAAACATACATTCAAAGCAATTAAATCAGTGACATGCTCATTTGACACCACGGTGAACCTAGGTTGAGAAAACAGTCTCTTACCTTGGCCTAAAATTGCACGAAACAATCCTTGAAACTCGGGTCTCCTGAAGAATCCTCACCTATAAGTGACTACACAGGTCAAACGGGTGAAAATTTGGACCTAAAACCTTGAAGAATGGACTCGAGGCACATGATTTACCTTAGGAGTTGTTGAGTCTTTTAAATAAATGTTGATCGTTTATTTGAATTTCTGTTAAATTCATGACTATTAACTATAGAGGCATGTTAGGTTGGTTTGAGTTATTTCGTTTATTTGTTTCGAAGGGTATCCGATGATTTCTTTTAAAAATTCTGCAACTGTTGAACTATTATAATAAAGTTTGAGTTTAAAATTTGCATGTCTCTGTACAAGAAGAAAGTTTGATCATGCATAAAAAGTTGAGACTTTTCGAGATTAACTCCATGTCGGGATGGGTCCTCACATGTGTAAATTTAATAGGTGAATGTGTGATGAATAGAGATAAGAGTCGGCAGTGATAATGTCCACAGAGTTTGCACATTGTTCTACGGCTTATCTAATCTGATCTGATGGGTACAATACTTTACTTTTTACACTCATTAACTGTTACCGCTTCCGACCATCATCAACTTTCTATATGAACTCACCTCCTCTATTTCACTTAGCCACACAACTTATAATAGAGCATAAAATTCCTCATCAATGGCGGCTGTTTTTGGAAGAGGAGAATTTGGAGTGAGTTGCATCAGGGTGACGTCAGGTATTTTCTCAAGTTTAAAGCCGTTGCTTATCTTCAGTCCCACAACCCCAGGTTCATACCCAGTCATCTTGTTCCTTCATGGCTTCCTCTGCGATGGATCCTTTTACTCTGATCTCCTCACCCTCATTTCTTCCCACGGCTATGTTATTGCTACCCCGCAGGTATCCCTCCCGATCCAAAATTTTGGGTTAGTCAATCTACCGGTTGGTGTAACATAATCTCTATGTTTCTAAGAAAAATACTTGTTTCCACCCTCCTTAATTTATGTGGTGTCACAAAAGATGGTGGCACTGTAAGTAGGGCCTACCTATTTCACTTTTGAATTAGGCTGCTTTTAAGTTGCCTCCACAAAACTTCATATATAATCCATTAATAGGTAAAAATAAAAAGTTGCATGAAATTACATTCGAATCTAACATATCTAACAATGCATATTTTCTTTTAATATCCTAATAACTTTTATCTTTTTAATTAGATTTATTCTTAGTTTGGGTTGAGTTGAATAAATCAAAATTGTTCAATTCAATCATTGAACTCAACCCAAAGAAAATTACCATCTAACTCTTAATATTTGACTATGGCGGAAAGGAAAAGGAAGTAAATGGAAAGGGGTTAAAATTTAGACCAGCTCAAGATATTTAGGGAGAAAACTTTAAGTTGAATATCAAATAATATCATGGTGTTCATCCATGGAGTGTTCATAAACATCAATTGAAAACGATTAGAGAGAAAAACCTGCCTCTCAACAAAGATTAAAAAAAAACTCCCTAAATGTAATATGGTTTGAGCAACCCCTAATAACACACACAAGCATATTGGGCTTCCACAAATATATAATATCAACTTTAGACCATAACTAACAATGCCCTCGACATCGGCTTGAGCCTTACACGAGCTTAATGGGCCTCTTTCCTAACAAAAAGATATAGGAAGGAAAGGGGGAGTATATTGCGGATGGATGGGATGACAACCTTACGGAGTCAAACGGTAGACATGAATCTCTTCACTTCCTTTCTCATTTTTTTCTTACCACTCCGATTCTTGCGAGTGATTAGAAATAAAGAGTTATTTTTATTTTTAGTGATTTTGAAAGTGTTCATTTGTTATCTAATTCTTTAGTACAGAGCTAATTGCTATAGTCTTATCTTTTGAACGTTAGCTGTACGTGTTGCCAACAACAAGTGAAATGGATGAAATAGAATCAGCATCACAAGTAATAAGCTGGCTGCCTTCAGGACTTGGGCCTTTACTCCCAGAGAAGGTGGAAGCAGAGGTTATAAAGCTGAATGTAGTAGGCCACAGCAGAGGTGGCAAAACAGCCTTCGCCTTAGCCTTAGGCATTGGCAACCCTTTGATTCCATTCAAGGCCGTGATCGGAATCGACCCAGTAGCCGGAACCAAATGCTACGTGCCGAAACCTCACATCCTAAACACTGAATCCTTCAACATAACGGGACCAATCACAGTAATCGGAACAGGGCTAGGGCCTCAGCAGAAGAACATATTCTCATGCCCTTGTGCGCCAGATGGGTACAACCACGTGCAGTTCTTCAAGAAGAGCAAGCCCACTTGTGCTCACTTTGTGGCTGTGGATTATGGACATATGGACATTCTCAACAACAACCCAACTGGAATTTCGGGGTTTTTGGTTTCGTCAATGTGCAAGAATGGAGATGGCCCAAGAAGCCTGATGAGGAGCTGTTGCAGTGGCCTTGTGGTTGCCTCTTTGAAGGCTTATCTCGACGATGACAGATTCTATCTCGACGCCATTATTGCGGACCCTGCTATTGCTCCTGTCAAACTTAACCCTGTGGAGATCATTTACAAATAGTCTTAAATCATTTTCTGCTTTTCTAGTTTCCTATCTAATGTCTGTCTTTCTGCAAAACATTTCTATGTATTGCTCACACTTTGAACTTGTTCTATTTTCTCCTATATATAAATACAATTTTCATTATGGTCTTTTTTTACTTCTTTTTCAGTGACTACTATTTAACTGTCGAATAAACGTTTTGCTTCAAAATGCTTGGCCTAATATTTCTCTTTAAATCCAAACATATCATCAACTACACGATCCATTAATCAAAGCAATAACTAAATCCAAATAAGTTGAGCCAACTTCTATCCAAACCCTTCAAAATTCTCTATCCAAAATCACCTTATAAAATTCATCCCTTCGAAACTAAGTCTTCACAATTCACTTTATTTCACACATGAGAATATTTTTGTTTAAGCACTTTCCAACAATCTCAAACCAGCAACATCAAGGAGAGCATACCTCGAAGTCCATAATTGTCTTCAAACTATTTCACCTTTATATTATACTTACTGTGGGCCTTTAACTGGGACACCAAATAAAAGCAATGCAAACACAGACAAAAGAGAACAAAAAAAAAAAAAAGTAAAATGGAAAAAGAAATGCTTGTGTTGGAAGAAGAGAATTGTTTAGTGTAGCGTAAAGAATTATTATATACAGCATGTGATATGTGTAGTAAAAAGAAGAGCATGCAAACACACGCAATGAAATGGCCTATATATAAATGAGGTATTATTAACAAAGGAAGAAAGAAATTGCATTTTGCAAAGAAAGAATCAATGCCTAAAGATTTGAAAGAATTTCTATACACAAGTACGAAGAGAGGGCAATGGGAGGAAGTGGTTAAGAAGTACGAGGAAAACGCAGAGGAAGCCCAGCAGCTGAAACTAACCCGACAGGGCGACACGGCGCTTCATTTGGCGGTCAGCGACAACAAAGAAGAAATAGTTGAAAACATGGTGAAACTCATTTGCCGTTACAAAGATGGTAAATACAAGCTTCTTGAGATGACAAATATGAGACGAAACAACCCTCTCCATCTTGCTGCTGTGATGGGAAGCGTAAGAATGTGCCACGTCATTGCTTCGGCTCATGAAGAATTGGTGGATATGAGAAACATAGTTGATGAAACTCCTCTGTTCTTGGCGGCTGCGTATGGCAACACCAAAGCCTTTTTTTGCCTTTACTCCTTTTGTAAAAACAGCCGTTCTCGAATCACTTCCAATTGCAGAGTCAAGAACAATGGAGACACTGTTCTTCATTCTGCCCTCAGAAACGAGCACCTTGGTCAGTTTTTTTATTTTTCTTTCTCTACATCAAATTGAATTGACCAAATTCCCTTCAAAACTCTGTTTCTGTTAATCACAGATCTGGCATTTCAATTGATTCACATTAACAATGATGCTATGAACTGGGTGAATCAAGATGGCATCACTCCTCTCCATGTTCTAGCCAGTAAACCAACTTTCTTTAAAAGCGGAACCCGAATTACGGGATGGAAGAACATTCTCTATCACTGTGAGTATCCATTTTAAGGAGAATTTGCCTACCAAAAACTTATTCGTCTAGTTTTAAACATTTTCTCATGAGGTGCCTCTACCACCCATTTTGAAAAAATGTTTAAGCTTTTAAAACCTACCAGTTTGGACAAATTTTCCCCATTTTTACTTTGATTTCAAATACCAACTCTTTTTTTCCTCAAACTTGATTCTTGTATTGGAAGGTATATTTGTGAATGAACTAAAGCCTCAACCAATAGAACAACTTGTGAAAGCGTGCAACCAATGTATGTCCAAACAAAACACTGCCACTTCCTATTTTCCAGACAACTACAAGACCTGCATCTACTTAATTACCAGGTTGTGGGATGGATTTTTAAAAGGTTTGTACCAAATCATATTCTAACGTAAAATTATATACAACAAATTCCTGCTAATTTCATAGACTTACAGTCAGCACTTTGAAACGGGTAATCAAGAAGAAGGATGATACCAATGTTGTGAAAGTAAAGGTGGAAAGAGAAAGTGTTGACATCAATGAACCCCATGAATGTTCGGATACTGAACTTCTAGAAGCTCATCGATTGGGTATAACTATAACCACTGAGCTAATTAGTAATTTGACCTTAAACTAGTAATTAATACTCATTATTTGTTCATGACAGAAAACGAGGCCTCCATTCCAAATTTCCCCATCAACTATATTACCTGCATCGACTTTTTTCTATTTGTTTTCTCCACCATCTGGATCATTCTTGGGTTCGGTAAATGAAGCTACAATACTAGTCATATCCATTGTTTTGATTCATATATAAGTCGTGGCTTGATGCCTACATAACAAATTGTTACTTGTGTCAAAACTCAAGGATCTGGTATAATCAGAAAGATGCTAAAGAAGAAAGAGAAACATACTTGGTCGGTTCAAGTGATGGAGAAACTTCTTGAATTTGCTAAACCCGAAAAATATAGCGACGATGGAAAAACTCCCATCAATTCGAATGTAGAATCTGGAGTTACATTTCCTTACGACTTTGTAGATGGTGAAGCTCAATTCAGTAATCACATTGAGAGTAAACCAAAAGAGCCTGAGAAGCCCAAAGATGTCCAAGGTTCACTACCATAATATTTTTAAGTTTTTTAATGGAAATTAGAGACTGAGTTAGTAGATATGAGATTGAATTATTTTTTGGATGTTGTTATATCAACAGCAACAGAGACAGCATTCTTATCAGCAGCAAAGAATGGTGTGATTGAGATCGTGAAGGGAATGTGTGAACATTTTCCTCTAGCAATCTGCGACACCAGGAAAGATAAGAAGAATGCTGTGTTGTTGGCTGTGGAGTATAGGCAGCCAGACATATACAAATTCTTACTCACGACTAAGCATCACAAGAAAAGCTTGTTCCGAGCCGTGGATCAAAACGGTAACACTGCATTGCATCTCGCAGCCGCTGCCCCAAAGTCAATGCTTTGGCGCATCAGCGGAGCTGCATTGCAACTGCAATGGGAAGTTAAGTGGTACAAGGTAAATTTTAACGTCCATCAATAGAATAAAAAATCCCTAAGTATGATAAAGTTGATAAATTTGTTAATTGTGGGCAGTTCGTTGAGGAGTCTATGCCACTCCACTTCTTTGCTCACTATAACAAGGAAGGAAAGAATGCAAGCACAATCTTTCATGAATCACACATGGATATGGTGAAGAAAAGTGGGGATTGGCTTACTAAAACCTCAAAGTCAGGCTCAGTGGTGGGTGCCCTGGTTGTAACAGTGGCTTTTACTTCAGTTGCAAGCATCCCAGGTGGGTTTAATCCGATTAGCGGCTTCCCGCTACTTAAAAAAGAGCAAGCCTTTTTCATCTATGCCATGTTTTCACTCTTTGCCCTCTGCCTCTCTTCAATCTCAGTCACCATGTTTCTTGCGATCCTCACCCACAGATTTGATGCCAGGCCCAGCGACTTCAGATCAAACTTGCCTAGTAGACTCCTCATTGCCATTTCCTCACTCTTCTTTTCCATCATCTCCATGTTGGTTTCATTTTGTGCGGGTCACTACTTTCTCATCCACGACCGCCTTCGAAAATTCGCTGACCTGCTTTACATGCTCATTTTCCTCCCTGTTGCATTGATATTTCTTGTATGCAAGCTGCCTCTCTATGTAGACTTGCTCCAGGCTATTTTCTTAAGAGTGCCCAGCAGGTGCGCCAATGTCGTCCTTTTCGATCCCGTAGCTGCTCCCAATTCTTCTGAATCTCTCCAAAGAGGAAAATTTGAGGTGAGTTCCATTTCTGTTGAGGTAGATTCAAAGCCATTGTGGATCTTCACACCCATCACCGAAGGTTCATATCATGTGATCTTCTTTCTTCCTGGCTGCCTCCGATCCGACCACTACTCTGATTTCCTCCAGCTTATAGCTTCACGCGGCTTCATTATAGTTGCCCCACAGGTATGAACTTTATGATAATTATATAAATATAGAATGATTGTGCTTTTGAATTAACCCATCTCTCCATGTTGATAGTTGAATGTGAAGCCAACAAGTAAAAGCAACAAAACAGAGTTAACAACACAAGTTAAAGCTTGGCTTGCATCACATAGAGAAATGGTGGAAGCAATGCTATCCAAATTGCCTGATGCGAAACAAAGGAAAGTAAAATTGTCCTTAACTATAAGTGAGGACAGGCCTTCGAATCCATTTTCGGCAGTGATTGGGTTTGACCCACTTCCTGGAACTAAATTAAGCATCCTAGACTCTCAAATTCAGACCCTAACCCAAACCCAAACCCAAACCAAAACCCAAGATCCTAAATCCTCCAACGTGTCCTCACCAAATCTTGAAAGTCAATTTGTGATCTCCAAGTTAAACGGAACTGTAAAATTGCTGGTTTCTGATGAGTTCTTGTAACAGTTGTTTTAAAATATAAAAAAGAAATATATTATGCATTATCAATGGTAACTTTTATTTTGAAATATTTGAATATGAACCTCTGGGATAATGTCCTCCCATTATTCTAACATAAAACCGTATACAGTTCAAATAGAAATTCAAATCAACCTATATTAACAACAAACTCATGATCTGATCTTTTGATTAGGAAAATATAAATTAAAGACAATGCATAAAAATCAAAATATAAATTCAAGGCAAGATATACAGGTCTTTTGATTAATAAAATCAAATAACAGAATGCGCACATACCATCTCCGCTTAAGAACGAAACCTGCTATTGCTGCTCGATCATACACGTGAAAGTGAAGAGTCGATCCTAAAACCCTACAAGGACGATTGAATTTGTTGTTTGACTGTGTGTTGTTAATCATCATAGATTATCTTTGTTCTTCTCACTTTCAAAAAACTTGGTTTCCTACGCAATTAGCGCTACTAATGCTTATCTCCATCCTTCGCTTTCTCTTTTTCTTGCCTATTTACTCGTTTTAATTTATTTTTGGGAGATAAATTGAGAGATATTGAATTAAATGGTTATTGTTGAATGCTTTTAAATTAACTCATCTCCATGTTGAATTAAATGGTTATAGTTGAATGTGATGCCAACAAGAAGTAAAACCAACAAAACAGAGTCAACAGCACAAGTTAAAGCTGTTGCATCAGATAGAGAAACGGTGGAACCAAAAGCCATCTAAATTGCCTGAGGTGAATCGAAGGAAAATAAAATTCTTCTTAATTAAACGGTTGTTTAGTACGTTTTGTTTCACTTCATCTGATAAGAAACATGTTTGGGGGCAAAACATTGGAGTGCAAGATGGGATATGAATTTACATGTCTTTTGCTTTAATGATGCTTTATAAAAGTAGACAATTGTTCTATAAGACAAAAAATTCATGCCTTGAAATGCAAGTCTGCACATTACACTTTTTCCAGAACTATTTGTGCTTCTCACAAACCCAGATGCAATGAGTTTCCTATGCAGCAAGCAATACCAAAACATTTTTCATGTTTAGATGAATACTATTCATTGCAAAAATTGGGAGCCAAATCAAGTGAAAAAAGGAATGTAGTTGAAATGAAGTAAGAAATGCTTGGGGTTGAAGAAGAGAATTTAAGAGCATATTATTAAAACATGGGTTTAGACATGGATATGTGTGTACT
Source organism: Cyclanthera cordifolia (assembly GCA_037832605.1). Taxonomy (NCBI): domain Eukaryota; kingdom Viridiplantae; phylum Streptophyta; class Magnoliopsida; order Cucurbitales; family Cucurbitaceae; genus Cyclanthera; species Cyclanthera cordifolia. Next base: position 3,636,517 of record JBBMEG010000020.1, on the reverse strand, counting down.
GTGTATGAACTAAAAGAGAAGAGAAGAGATTATGGACATGTACACGTACATGGACATGTACATGGACGCAGATTTTATTAATGCAAACATAAAGAGAGGGCATTGGGAGGCAGTGGTTGAAAACTACGCAAAAAACCCAAGAGCTCAAACGGCGAAGGTGACACGAGAAGGCAACACGGTGCTGCATTTGGCTGTTATTGACAATGAAGAAGAAATAGTTGAAAGGCTTGTAGAAATCATATGCAGGTCCGAAAATAAAAAGTGGGTTCTAGAGTGTAGAAATGAAAGAGGAAACAACCCTCTTCACCTGGCTGCAGCGCTGGGGAGCACCAGAATGTGCCACACCATTGCTTCAGCCCATCAACAATTGGTGGATAACAGAAACAGTGTTGGTGAAACTCCTCTGTTCTTGGCGGCTTCCTATGGCAACAGAAATGCCTTTTACTGCCTTTACTACTTTTGTAGAGACGACCCATCTCGTGCCACCATGAACTGTAGAGCCAGCACAGGAGACACCGTCCTACACTGTGCCCTCAGAAACGAGCACTTTGGTCACCCTTTTTTTCCTTTTCTTTTCTTTCTATTGATTCTCTCTCAATGCGAATTCACCTAATGCCATGCTTTGCTCAAATGAAATGCCGTACAGATTTGGCATTCCAAATAATTCACCTGAACGACCAGGCTATACACTTAGTGAATGAGCAAGGCAGCAATGTTCTTCATGTTCTAGCAAGCAAGCCAACTTGCTTCAAAAGTGGAGCCAACATCTCGGGATGGAAGTCCATCGTCTATAACTGTTAGTAATACTATCATTCCACTCATTCATTCATTAATTCATTACCAGTAACCGAAATTCCAACCATCCTCTGAACTTGGAATAACAGGGATATTTATCGATCAACTAAAGCCCGAGTCAATAGAAAGCCTTGGCAAAACATGGAAGAAATGTCTGTCCAAACCACAGAAAGCTCCTCTCCCTTTTCCACGTGACTACAAGACATGCATTCAATACTTTACGAGGCTGTCGGATGCATTTTTAAAAGGTTGGTTTCGCTTGGAAACTTAAACGTACAAACCCTGTCTGAATCACAATCCTTCTGAACTTTTTCTTTCGCATTATGCCAATATGACAGTTGTAATCATTTTGAAGAAAAGTGTTGAATCCAACCAGGATAAAGATTTAGAGTTGGGCGTTAACCAGGAAATTCAACCTGAACGTCTTCAAGCTAATCAATCAGGTATAACAACAAAACAACAACAAGCTTATTTCATAAAAATATTATGAACAAAAATTCATTCTTGTCATACAGTAGCAGGCGAGCCCTCGATGACCAAGTTCCCGAAAATGTATAATACATGCGTCGACTTTTTTAAAATTGTCTTTACGGCATTCATGATCATTCTCGAGTTTGGTACGTGATTAATACTACTATTATGCATTATCATAGTTCTTCAATTAATATTTAATTCTGTGTTGATAAAACAAAATGAAGGATTTCCAGAAATAAAAAAGATAAGGGAGAAGAAGCAAAAACACACCTGGTGCGTTCAAGTGATGGAGAAGCTTGTTGAATTAGCTCGATATGATAATGAGTTTAATGATGGCCGACCACCGTCCATTTACGATTCACATTTCCCATTAGACAAGGGAATTACGCTGGATGCAGAGGAGTTCAGTAATGTCATCCAAAGAAGAAACTCAGAAATAGACACACAGACGTCCAAATATGTCTCAGGTTTGCACTTTTTTAATTGATTAATCAATGGTAAAGCTTATATGAAGTAAGTAATGATTTAGCTACACATGACGAGATTAATTAATAAACTAATAACTTGTTGGGGTTATTAATGATATATTAGAAAGAACAGAGGCAGCCATACATTTAGCAGCTAAGAATGGTGTGATTGAAATTGTGATGGCGATATTCGAACGTTTTCCGTTGGCAATGGGGCAAACTGGAGAATCAGATGGGAAGAATGTAGTACATTTGGCTGCAGAGCACAGGCAGTCAGAGGTGTATAAGTTTTTATTGAAGAAAAAATATCACTTAGAAACCCTGTTCCAAGCCGTGGATAAAAGTGGCAACAGCGCCTTACATCTAGCGGCTAGTAGATCAGCTCCAAAGTTTTGGCACCTCAACGGAGCAGCATTGCAGATGCAATGGGAAGTTGAATGGTACAAGGTATTCTTTTAAATGTTTATGATTATATATAAGAAAGAGAAGTGAAAATCAGTTGATTAAGTTTGTGGAGGGGGGCGTACATGCAGTTTGTGAAGGAATCCGTGCCTCTCCATTTTTTTGCACTCTTTAACATGGAAGGTAAAACTGCAAGTACAATTTTCGAAGAGAGTCACATGGAACTGGCGCAGAAGGGAAATGATTGGCTTTATAGTACCTCGCAGTCATGCTCTTTGGTGGCCACTCTAATCGCAACGGTCGCATTTGCAACAGCAGCCATCATCCCCGGCAGCGGTAATGACGACCCCCATGACTTAGTTGATAAAGAGAGAGTCTCTTTTATCTTCGCCATCTCTTCTCTGATTGCTCTGTCCCTCTCTACAACCTCTGTGGTCATGTTTCTTGCCATCCTCACCGCCAAATTCGATATGGAAGATTACTTCGGATCCATGTTCACTTGGAAATTACTTGTCGGGTTATCCACTCTCTACTCTTCCATCATTGCCATGTTGGTTTCCTTCTGCACCGGCAGCAGCTACTTTCTCATCAACCACCACTTTCCAAATAAGGCCATTTTGATCTACACGCTTACCTTTCTCCCTGTCACATTCATCTTAGCGCTCATGCACCTTCCTCTCTACTTCGATCTGCTGCTGGTTTTTCTCAAGATAGAGCCTAAAAGAAGAGTCTATATCGACCTATGTGATTAGCCGGAGAATACTCACTACCTATTGTATACAATAGATTTAATAAGCCAAGAATGATTGTAGCTACAATGTGTGTTTGTTCAATACATTGTTCATCTGAATATGAATCCCTCCCTCCCTCGTACATTGTATTCTAAGATCAAACTTTTACACTTTATTATTGTAGTTGGATTATCGTTCGTAAATAGGCCTAGTATAAAATCACATTCATGAATTTCAAAGATACATTATACGACCTTGATTGTGCACCAAGGAAGAAAATGAAACAAACAATATCCGAACTTAGTGGATTCAAGCAGTCACAATCGATTAACAAGGATGAAAATTAGAATCTGATAGAACAAGAAATCCATTAAAGACGATGCAGAATAATAAAAGTAATTAGATTACCAAATTAGAGTTGTATAAACTAGAGTTGATCTTTAGTTGGAAATATATAGAGAAAGGAACATGGCTTTGGTAGTGTCTAGTGATTCTTTTCAGCCTTTGAGAATTTGAATGTATGGTCAAAGATAGATTCTTAGTAACAAGCACACTTTAAAAAACAACAAACTTACATTAAATCAAACCAATTGAATCACAACACTCTTTAAGAATCGAGAACGAGATTTAACTAATGACATCTTAATCATTATTAAAACTTCCAACTTTAAAAATAATTGATAACCACCGTCGAGTGGTCTAGTGATCAAGAAGGAGCTTGGAATGCTTAAAGTGATGGGTTGAATCCATGGTGGCTACCTACCTAGGAATTAATTTCCTATGAATTTCCTTTGAGTAGAATCAGACGGTATGTCCCATAAAAATAGTCGAGGGTTCGAGATACAAAATGTGGCAACCACATGCATCAAAATAAAATGTTCAATGAATTAAATAAATCTAACTCGGCAATGGTAAGAATTTGAAATCACACCAAAAATAAATATATAATGGAAAAGGTAAAGTTAATGTGTCTTTTAAGAGATGGGTCCAAATAATCTTTTTGTTTGATGCGTTGTTTTTTCCAAGCTAACATCATAATTTATTGTTAAGCATGGTACAGCTTTTGCGAAAGGGTATGCCATTAATTCATTACCAGTTTCCACATTCAACAAAATTCAAATGAAATCACACCATATATGTTATATTATAATGAACCAAGTTCGATTTCCAAACAACTTTCCTTCAATAACATAATTCAACTTGATATTTTGTACTAACGGCCTCAAAGTTAGAGGTTCGATTTTCCACCACGAATATAGTTAGAAAAAAGGTGAATTCTAAAAAAATGTATTCCACTATTGCTTTTCATAATAATCATTTACAACTATAGTAAAACACCATAATCCTATGAGCAACTGTTATAAAATCGTCGCTCTATAATAGTATAATGCCACAATTTTAATAACCATCACTATATGATAAAATTTATTGCGATGGTTAAAACTTCGAGATATCAGGCAGTCGTTCCAAATTGTTGCCCTATCCTACTATACGCTGACAGTTTGACCAACTGTTGGCTTATTGATGGAATAGACAGGCATGACCCGTTGGATTATCTTATCAAAAATCGACAATTTTCAAACCGTTGGTGTATTCTTAAAGTAGGGTGACAGTGGATAACTGTTGACGTATGTTAAGATACACTGGTGACGTCTCTCAACACACATGTCGACATTTTATTCGACGCCCAAAAATCATTGCCAAAAGGTACAACACGATTTTTCCTTACTAGGCTAATGTTACTGGTCATCGACCTGTAGTATTTTTCTTGTAATGTACTTAACATTTAATATCCTAATCATATATAATGAAAAACGGTTTAGGAGTATATTTTCTTAAAGAAGTTTGAATTTATTAAGCACAAATTGAAATATATATATACACTTTTTTTTTCTATGCTAACATACTTGATAATTTTAAGCAGTACAAGTTTAATTTTTTATAACAATGTTTCAATTCCTCAAGACTCAGTGGGAAATATTTGGCAACAAAACGAGTCAAAATCATATTTCAAAAAAAAAAAAAAAAACAGAGTCAAAATCAGACATGATGGAGGAAAAGGACTAATTTGCAAATTAAAAGAAATTTTCAAACAATAACAGTGAAGTGGTTGTGGGTGGATGATATTGTATGAAACCCCAAGTGGAGATAAGAAATGGAGAACTTTTCCTACAGAATATTTACAATTTCCACTTTTGCTGATAACTTCAATAGAAATATTTATTTAAGGATGAGATCTGAGCGTCATCGTCCATCTCAACCAACCAAATGAATCAAAACAACACACACAGAAACAGAATGTCATTGTCACAACCATAAATACAAAACGAATTAATCTGTCCTATTTTCATCCATCTTTTTCAATACATGGAAAACAATCAGGAAGATTCGTATAAATAATTCCTATACTACATGCTACCTTTTTTTTATAATATTAAGATATGATATTGTTTTGTTAATTTTGATGACCCGAAGAACTTAAAGTTTATGCTCTTCTAAAATCGGGGTACCACTAACTCGTCCCTAGATTGTAACATTGATATACATCGAAAGAATGGACACGCGAAAGGTGTCTACAAATTATTATTTTTGATATCATTGAATATAAGAGTCAAGTCCTGCCCCTCAACTAATTTTCTTTGATAACTATTGGAATGCAGATCTTCACATTTGGGAGCACCAGTACCTGTCCAATATAAGGCTTGAAACCGATAAATAACGAAGGATTTAAGAGTTAAGTTAACTAGCTCGTGTCTTTCGAATCTAAGACCTCCAAGAAAGCATACATTGGAGACTCCAAACCTCTACTAAGGAGACGACCCTTGGAAACCTACAACTAGACTATCAAATTCAAGGTAAGTAGGTACCATGATTTAGACTAATTGTACAAGCACTTACTATTTACATGGCTGTTCAATTATTTAAGTCTCCAGCAAATGGCATCCCCCTTTGGTAATAAAGATAAAGTATAAATCTTTAAAGAAATAGAGAAGCAGAAAATATACAAAAACAGATACCAACAAAGTGTGAGAGAGAAAGAGAGAAGGCACATGCATGATTTGGCTGGTTTAAGATGCAGATGCTGCTCTGCCTCTTTCTTTCTCCGAAAGTTTGTGAGTTAGAAGCCATGCACATGGTCCCCAAAAACCAACTCTGCTTACTTCGGGTTCTCCTCTATTCATCTTTCCTGTTTCATGGAAGATTTTACAATAAGAAAGAAAGAAAAACAGAGAGAGAGAGAGAGAGAGAGAGAGAGAGAGAGAGAGAGAGAGAGAATCTGCATAAAGTTCAAAAAGTTATCCAGTTTCTACTCACTGGGCCTTCACAATATTCAATTTTTGTCTTACCCTTTGGACCACTCACACTCTGCCATCTGGTGTCGTTCATTGCTTAGATTATCATGCTCATCACCCTCTTTATCAAACACTTTACAATAACATAATCACTAACAAAAAGGTAATACTTCCCCCTTCCCTCCCTCTATTTATACATATTGCCCTCCTCTTCTTTCAAACTACAAACACAAACTCTCTCCCTCTAATCTGCCGTGCATCACCAGCAGTTGAAGCTGCCAGCATGATCTAAACTTCTTCTTGCTGTTCACACACAAGGAAAGATCAGATCATATGGTAGCTTCACCTTTTGATGGTATCACGAGAAAAGAAAAATAAATAACTCAAAAACCCTTTAACTATTTTTAACCACTGCCCCGTTTCTTTTTCCTTGAAGAGTTATAGTCTATTTTGGCAAATTCTTCTACAACAATAGATGAGCTCTTTTCATTTCTTTTTGCTAAGAAACAAATACACTTATTTTTCTCTCTTATCTTGCAGGTTGGTTTAATTTTTGTAGGAAAGAGTCATGGGCGAGACTAATGGAGATTCTTGAGCTTGGATTAAAAATGGCATAAGAATAAGATCAGCACTACCAATTCTGAGAGGAATATCAACACAAATGTTACTGTTAGGGTTTTGAGTGACACAATTTCTCTTATCCAAAGAGGTTTTGCTGCTTTTGAGAGCATTTTATATATATATATATATATATATATATAATATTACATTATATTCCCAAACATGAACAGTGTTGGATGTTTGTTCTTGGCCTTGTCTGAATGAAGGACTCGAGAAAACCTATGTTCCACTTTTGAAACAGTATACAGCTAGACTGTTTTATCGGCCTACTACCATTTCTTGTCTTGACTACCATTTTCATTCACTTTAATCAGGTGGGCTTCACCTTTTTCACCCCTCATCTCTCTCTCTCTTTGTCTTTTCTCTTCAATATCAATATGTAAAAGAAAAATAATTAGGCTTTCCGCTTCTAATATGATCAATACTGATCCAAATTAATTAACAAAGGCAAACTGTTTTTTTCTATTGAATTATCAACTAATTCCCTACATCATTTATCGTGCAGTCGGTCTGAAAAAAAATCATTCTTAATTTTGGAATGAAACTCAAAATAACATAACTTCTCTCGCTAGTAGATGGGAGTGGTTTAGCCCGAGAAAGAAGTTTAGAGATCGTTTGTAACTTAGTACGGTATCATCATCTATCATCTTTGTAATGTATGTTTAAATTTAATACACTTTGATATTCAATAACACGATCAAAGCTAATTAGACCTATTGATTAAGTAAATTAATCTCTAAATTGTCTCAAAAAAAAAA
>JBBMEG010000020.1:3609425-3622123 GCA_037832605.1 Cyclanthera cordifolia | reverse complement strand
TTAAATTGAAAATATATAAATATATGGTTTGAAAAAGAGTACCAACAAAAACGTCATTTAAATTATTTAGATTTTTTATATAATATATATATATATATACACAACTAAAATTGCAATATTTTGTTTATTGAGCTAAATGGATGAGAAAACAGTTAGAAACTAGATAGTATATCTCAAAATTAATTAGCAATGAAAGGAATAGCTCCTTACTAATGTGGGACATTTGCCACAAGCTTAGTATTCCAACATGCCCCAACAAGATGACATCATTTAGGGAAAGTCATTTTGGACTAGATCCGAATTTGTGGACCGAAATAATACTCGCTTTGGTTCATTCGCTTGGGTCGAATCCAACTCTTTAAGATCATGAAATGTCCACTTAAGTATTTTGCCCGCTTAGGTTTGAATTCTCGGAATATTTAAGGGTCATAACCTGGTGCTCTGATACCATATAGAAACTAGATAGTGTGCACATCCATCTCAAAACCAATTGGTTATAAGAGGGGTGGCTTCAACAATCTCCAACAAAAACAATGCACAGTTTCTTAAACATAAAAAGAGTAATTATCACAATTAATTGTTTCCTTGAATGCGCATAGTTAAATTTGCAGGAATTGTTTAATTAGTGTTAATTTACCAAATTTTGAAAGCTGACTTTATACATTGAATAAATATAAGCTAATATCCAGTTTGATGTACTAAATTGAACCGATTGTTGAAAACGCCCATAAAGTTAACGAAATTACAACCAGCCTCCTAGTTTAATAATGAATATACATGAAATTAAATCTGTTTCAATATCAGTTAATTAATTACCATTAAAATATCAGAATTTTATTTATTTATTTATTTTGGTAATGTTTTTCTTTTTTGTAATACATGTCAGATGATTGCATGGCTTAACCAATTGATTTTAGATCAACAGAGTTTATATTATATAAGCAGAGTGAAGAGCGGTTCAGGCAAAAGTGATGGATGACCATATATTCAAAGCTGATTCAAAACGCTGTCTGTTGACTTTCATAAGAAGAAGTTTTTTTTTTTTTTTTTTTTTTTTTTTTTTGGGTTAAATTTATAAACAAAAATAGAATAAAATAAACAGCCAGACATTAGCCAAGAAAAAAATAGGCCAAATATAGCAAAGGTGGAAGAAGAGTGGCCATGAATGTATGGAGACTATCATATTTCAACACGAATCTTCAAGTGCCGTAGCTCTTACATTGCCCTAATTCATTTATATATATATTTATTTATTTTTTTGTAAATTATAAATTTAGTTGTTAGGGTTAGAGTTTAGACCTTATGGTTTGAAAATCTAAACTTTAGTTCTTATGATTTGAAGAAATATATAATTTAGTCTCTATGGTTTAGCAAAATATATAATTTAGTCTCTATTATTAGATTTGGACGGCCTATCTTTTAAATTTAATCAAAGCTTGGGGACAAAATTATAAATTTTCAAACCATATGACTAAATTGTAAATTTTTCCAAATCATAGGAATTAAAGTTTGGATTTTGAAATCATAGGTACTAAATTCTAGCTTTCATGAAACGATAGGGCTTAAGTTTATAATTTACCATTTATTTTGGATAAATTGTAAATTTATTCTCTATGGCTTGAAAAATTTTACAAATTAATTCTTATATATAGGGTTTGAATAATTAGAATTTAGTCCATATGGTTTGGAAAAATCTACAATAAAATTGAAAAAATAGTCTATATTTGTTCGTAATTATTGATGAATAAAATGCGTAGAAGTTATTTATGTGTTTAATGATAAGATTGTGAGTGAGTAATTGATTAAAGAAAAAACACATCATTTCATATATCAAAAAGTTACATATACGTACTTAATTGGCATGCACGAATAACATAGAGTATTTTTTTAGATTTTATCAAACCATATGGACTAAAGACTATTTTAGACTAAATTCTATATTTCTTCCAATGATAAGAACTAAATTCTATATTTCTCCAAACCATTAGAATTAATTTCTATATTTTAAAACCATTGGTAAAAATATATGAACTAAATTCTAACTTTCTTCGAACTGCACGACCAAATTTATAAATTTTTTTTTTTTTTAATATTGAGGTTTAAGAGTTTTAATTTGGAACAATTTATTGTATGGAAGTTTTGTGATTCCTGCAAAAGTTCGAATTATCAGAACCACACATATCTGAAGGGTATTCAATTTAATATCAAACTAGAAAGGAAAAGCCAGAGGAAGAAACAAAGAGTGTACTAAACTAGCAAACTAAAATTGCATCTCCAAATCAGCTTGAGCTCCTCTTTCCAACTCAGATTGGCTGACCTTTTGGAACAATCTGATCTTTGAGCCACATGTATATGGGAACCAACACGTAGTACGCAGCCGCCATAGCTCCCAGAAGGAACCGAGCCGCGAACACCAATGGATTTACAGGTTTCGACACGTCCTCTTCCTTCGGACCAAGCTGCAAAGAAATTCATTTAACGCTCAGGAATCCAAAAACATGAAGTAAAATCAAACTTCCAAAGACAAAACACTTGTGCTCAGAATGGTTATTCAGACATAGTTAAAGATCTCACTGCAAATCATAACTCGAATTTTATGGTTTCAAAATCTTGATACAGATAATCATGCTAAAAATTTCAAGTCATGATTTCAAAGAACTGATTCCATATGATAACCATGTACTTGGTTTTGGCACAATGTCAGGTTAAAATTTGTTTGTGGCTAGACCGGGTGTTCATATCCAAAGTCTTGATTTCCAAGATCTGACCCCATATGAAAAACATCATTATAATGATTGGTTTTTGCAGATGCAGCCAGGAAAGGGTGCAAAATGGCATTCGAAGAAGTCTCAGGGTAGCATGAACCAGGTTCTAATATGTAAACATGAACGGATTTGGAAAAAATGAAACGAAGTATACAAACGTGCCAAATCCAAATCAAAGGTAGTATGTCAATGCTAAAACTAATGTTTATTCTCAATCTCACCCCTCACAGACTTAAGTAACAATCATCAAAATAAAACGGAAACCATCTGGATTTTCCTTGAGCCAGACGTCTGAATTTCAGTTCCAAAACTTATAGTACTCAAAACGACTAAAGAATTCTTGGATAATTTCATACGCCGCCATTATGACTCATTTAAGAAACATGTCAAGATCCAAAATTTGGAAATTTTCCCTGCACCAGCCAACTTTTAGAGTTTATGATAACATTGATCAGAGCACACTGTTAATCAACCATCAGAACATCTAAACAGGAGAATAGATAAGCAATTTTATATCACATTATTGGTATTTACTATCAATTTCTCACAGTTGAAATAATCTTTCATTAGGGAGAAGAGAAACAGTGAGAGTAAACTGTGCATTTGGACCAATGGCAGTAAGAAAACTTCTCAATTTTAGTTGTTTTGTGTGTGTTTTGGTGAGGGATTGTTTAACGATATAAACTGAGACAGATAACATGTAACACGACACGTATCCAGCCCCATATGTCATTCTTCACAATGATTATAAGACAAAAGCAATCAGATGTGATTTATGGAGGAGCATTACAACAACTTCGCATAAGTTGAAAATAGCAAAAATAATTTACCTGCAAAGGAGAGTCGCCAGAATGAGGTTTCACACCAGTCACAGAACATCCCATGATTAGACCATGGCGACGAACTCCTCGGTACCATTTTGGACCAATCCTTTTCAATTGGACATCCTTAAATCCAGCATTTTTGAACCACTGAATATACTCTTCTTCCTTCGGGAAAAGCATCCACGCATCTGCAAAGAAGCGGGACAGCCAAAATGTTGGGTGAACTGGACCGATTAAACATGCTTTTCCACCGAGTTTCAGGACCCTGTATGCTTCTTTGATGCCACGCTGTGGATCTGGCCAGTATTCGATACTGAGCAGAGAAACCATAAAACAAAATCAGAAATACGTATAAAACTCTTACCCTCTCATAATTGCTTTGCAGATTCCTCTAGTCTAATTTGAGTTGAAATGTTTCCCAATCCACCATGCAGCCACATATGAAATTTCTAAATAAGTTATTGCTCAAATGGTAATGACTCAATTCTAAATCAGTGGTCCACAATTTTCACACAAATCGCGATCCCTCAAACCTCAGTTCCAACCAATAAATCAACATAAAGCAAACAAACATTACAAAACAAAATGCACAGAAAATCAAGAAAAGAGTTTCAGTAGCACACCTTCCAGCAGAAACATATCTATCTGCATAATCAGTAGGAAATGGGAGATCCTCAGCATCCCCTTCAATAATTTTGCAGTCTTTCAACGGCTCTTTCTGCTTAGCCTTAGCAAGCTGATGAGGAGATTGATCCAAAATGGTAACATTCTTGGCATCCACATGCTTCACAATTCCTAAAGTGGTAAAACCAGTACCACCACCAACATCCACCACAATCATATTCCTATTGTTCAGGTCCGCTGGCTCAAGAGCTTCATCCCTCATATCCTCAGTCCAATGCCCCGGGTTTATGATGTGATCGTACACAATCGATAGAAACCTATAGAACCAAAATGCTTCCTTCTTGTGTTGAATAAACCTAGGCTGAGAAGCCGGTCTGGAAGCAGAAATACTGCACTTGGGCGCCATGGACACAGCTTTGGAACACCTAAAACTGGGAACTAAACCTAATTTGGGGAAATTCCTCCCATGGAGATTCGAACCCGAAAACCCCAATCCTCTGGTGAGCTTGAGGCTTACAGCTCCATTTAGCATAGCGGAAGCCATGATTTAGAGAAACAAGCAATCCACTAGACAGAGATATTTGAATTTGACAAAAAACGGTGGATAATTTCAGAATCTATGAAGAAAACCAACGAGCAATATGAACTAGATTACCCGACTGAACCAGAAATTGAGTGGAAGTGATTTGGCAGTGTACATGCATGCGGAAATGGGAAGAGGAGAGAGTGGCTAATTGAATAGAGCGACCAGCGGGAAGGAGGAGTTTAGCGCTACGGCAAACAACAGGTTGGCAGAGTGGAATGTGCGGATGTAAAGCGTTAACGCCAACGCCACTCTAAGCCCAGCAATTGTGAGGCGCTACTTCTTGATTGCCTATTAGATAAAGGATGGGTTTTGTTCTTTTTTTTTTTTTTTTTTTTGGGTTCAATTATGCCTATAATTCAAACTTTATTAGATGGAATTATGCCTACTGCGTGGAGTTAGTGTAGTTTTCAATTTTGTCTTTTTATTTGAATTTTTTTTTTAATTTTAGAAATTTCTCCAATAATATTTATGTTTGTTAGGTACAATAATTGGTAATGAAGACAAATAATATTTTGATTAATGAAAATATGCTATAACGTAAACTGCGAATAATATGATAATTTTGTTTTTTTTGTTTTTTCAAATTAAACTATTTTCCTTTTTCCAAATTGAGCTGTTTTGCTTAGTAGATAGACACAAATGGAAAATAAGGTGAAAAGTGTAATTAAAAAAAAAAAACTAATGTAGATCCAATAAATAAATAAATAAATATATATATATTTTACATTATTGAACTACTGGGGTTAGGAGATGTTTGCATTGAGATTTTAAGAGTACTTAAAATGATGATTTATTTTGAATATTTAGAATTAATTATTGTAATAAAAAACGGCTATAGATGCAAATAATTTCAAAATGGGTTATAAATCAAATATTTATGAATTTTTTTTAATATAAATCCAAAAGCCCCAAAATTATATACCTTTTTCCATTTCCCTTTACGGCATCCATGTACACCTGCCACAATATTGTTTCGAAATCATTATATTTTTATTTTCAGATCAAAAAATAGAAAAAGGGAACCGTTCAGAATATTTAAGAGGAATAAAGCAGAATTACTTTAATTTTAATTTTAATTTTTCTTTGGAGTTGAAGCTTCGGAAGTCTTACTAACTCATAAACGGAAACCAGAAACAAAATCTCTATTTATTTTCTGATTAACAACACAAATTTTTGGGATCTCTTTCTTTCTCGTCTCTGGAATGAGATTTTTGTAGGTCTAAGAAATGGTTCTGCCTCTTCAAATCCATTGAGCTTTTCAATTCAATTTTGCTTTCATGGAGAAACAGTGAGTGTAAACACTGTGCGTTTCGGAGCTCCATTTTGCTTTCCGTTCATGGCGTCGTCTTTGGAAGAACAGCTCGTCCACGATGCTCCGATTGGAGTCGGGACCATCGTTGACTCCAGAGGAAAGCATCGCATTCTCGCGGAGCTCAAGCGTCTTGAACAAGAACTCAAATACTTGCAGGTTTTTTCTTCAACTATTTTCTCGTAGTTTCACTTATTTGCTTTTTTTTTTTTCGAGCATTTCCCCCAATGTCTCTGATAGTTCAACCATTTACCTGTTCTTGATCTTTGTATTGAAATTCTGAAACAATGAACGAAATGTAGGCTCCTTTTTTAGATAAATATTCGATAGTATCAGTCACGTTAGGGCGCGGGAGTAGAGAAGTTTGGCTCGTTTGCTATCCATTTGATGCTCAAAAACTGAAGCAATGGGTACTCTGCTATAGGTTTTGACATTTTAAACGGATTTTAAGATGAATTGCTCAATAACTACATAACTTAAAACTTGGACACTTGGATAACAAGGGCTACTTAAAGCGTTTATTTTCAAGTAAAAGAGGAAGCTAATGTGAATTTAAGTTGACACTTCAATGTGATATGCTAAATTTGGAGAAGTGGACTTGCTTCTGATCAAACTGCTGGAAATTATTAAGTAGAGTTGAGCTCTCTAAATAGATTAAATCAACCCAATTTCAATCTTTTGTTGTCTACTAGAAGGAAACTCCATGGGACAAGTCGAAGGAGAGACTAGAATTATTGATATCATTAGGACCATGGAGATGAAATAGAAATCTATCAACTTCACATTGTCGTAGCCTTGTGGGCCGCTAACTTTCTTTTTATAGTAATGATTGATTTTATTATCAAGTTTCAAGTTATTAAACACGGGAGTTTTTTGTACGAAAATTTTTGTTATAGAAATGGAGGAGCTCTTTTTATCAAGTTTCAAGTGTCAAACATGGAGATTCCTTGCTCAAAGTTACTCGTATTTACGTCATTTCACATTTGGTTCCAGTAATTCCTCATACATCTATTAGACTGCCAACAATGGATCTAAGATTAACTAATAGCTTCATTAGAAGGGTATTTTTTTAACTTTGATTCTTAGGGTTGGACCATGGGCTCAAAAGTTTCTCTATATGGCTACATTCTGACTGTGAATGTAGGTGGCTATTGTGAGGCAGATGCATACTTTCTGAACACCTACAAGTTTTGAAGCTAAGGTGTTAACTTGTTATATTAAAGGAAACCACAGAATCAACCAAGTCTTTTGTCGTTCTTTCCTCTTCTTTGGTGCCAAATATTAGACTTCAATGCCTTTGTATCATGAATTTGATTAACCAACTCAGAAGCTGGGAACAAGCCATGATTCCTTTCCTTTGCTTTGAGTTGATTTAATTACTGATCTATAAATGTTTTCTTCTTTCTGTTTATTCTGTACAGGAAGAGTTGGAAGAAGTTGAGAAAATTGGAAACATCTCATCTATATGCAAGGAGTAAGTCAAGTAATCCTTTTTTTTTTCCCCCATCATTTCTAGTGTTGGGCAATTGGATTTGCATGGGGACAAAGTAACTTTTCATCTCTACATTTCAAAAGAAGTTGAATACAAATTTATAGCTGATCTTTCCCCATGCTTTCAGTTTGCTTCCCTGCGTCGAAACCAAATCAGACCCACTTTTGCCTGTGTAAGTTCTACACAACGCCTTCCCTCGTCCATTTTTATCCATTTTTATCAGCTAAATTTGTCTACAGGTTGAATGGTGTTGTAAATCCACTATGGGATCGCTGGTTTGAAGGATCCCCAAGCTCACCAGAGTGTGGTTGTTGGATTCTCTAAACAACTGACATCATTCCCTTTAAACTTAGAAGATGTCTGAGATATATAGCGTACTAACCTGACATCTACGAACAATGAGGCTTGGATTTCTTAGTGGCGCATAACAAAGAACATTGCTGACAATTGATAACCATGTCTACTACGGTACTACTAGTGCAATATTGTATTTTTTCAGCTTGGAATAGAAATTGAAATGTAGATTGGAAACAGACTTGTTTGTTGGTAATACCAACTTCTGCAGCTAGCTTATATCTGGATTCTGTATAGCTATTGCTCCGTTGGGGTTGGACTATGGAAGCAGCCCAATGGGCTAAAGACAATCCCAGCCCAAACCCAACAATATGGGGTCGGCTTCTTTTTTTTGGGCTTCATTTTGTCTACAACTTTGATTCGGCCCATAACTTGAAGAAGACATCTTGGTTGTTCTTGTCTTGTTTTGTTTTCTACTTTCCCTCGAACAAAAAACAAGGTTCCATTGTTAATTTCTCAGAAAATATGGACGTATAGGCATCACATCTGAGGATTCGTATGAATATCTTGTGCTTTGAGTCAAAGTAATTGTTCAATATTCAGATTGAAATTTAGACATTGAAGATGCCCCTCTTTTCGGTTAATGAAGGGAAAAAAAAAATGAAAATCAAATTATTCTTATTTGGATTATATATATATATATAAATGTACTAATTTAATGTTTACCAGAAAATATAAATAAGAGTGAGAATAATGAGGGCATTATTAGAATCGTAATTGTATAATTGGCGTGTGGCCTATCGGAAACCAGAACTAGTGGAATGAAACCCTCTTCATCGTTTAGGGTAATAAAATAAGTGAGATGCAAAATAATTTCATTGGCGATGAAAAGTAATGGATAACTGTAGAATATTAGGCTGGTTGGCTATTTTACACGCCAAAGAAAATAACCACAAAATAATCATAATAATAATTTAAAACCCCAGTAATTAAAATTAAAATTATATTTATTGTCTTTGCAATATAATTTTTTATAATTTTGGTTTATGATTTAATTAAAGTTATAGTTTAGTTTTTATAGTCTACAAATTTGGATTTTTAGTGTAGGGAGAAATCTACTATTTAATCCTTAGGTTTAAATTTTTAAAATTTAATCTTTAAAATTGGATAAAATCTAAAATATAGTTTGAGGAAATGTACTAGAAATTATTTATTAATGTATTAAATGTACGTACCTAATTATATATTTCTTTAAATCATAAAGATTAAAGTCTAGATTTTTAAATTATGAGACCTAAAATTCTAGTTTCCTTGAAATCATAGAGTTCAAATAGTTCCATAAACTTTTAATAACATATTAAAAAGTGTGTCATCTATCTCAAACTCGATTGACAATATGAGGAGTATTTCACTTTATTTTATAAATGTTTAAACGGATGGGATAACGAGATTTCAACCAGGTTGTTTCTAAAAACTATCATACATTTATTTAAAAAATCAGCCCATTAATGCGAATTAAATAAATTAAAATTGATATATATTAGTTTGATTAGAGATTCGTGTGTTGGGCTAAACTCGATAGAATTGTGGACAGGAGGCCATGATTTTTGGCTTTGGTTGTGTTTGATGAATGAAGTGAAAATTCTAAGTTTTTAGATTCAGAAAGCCAAAGCCATCCTCATAACCTAATAAACACACTCAAATATTTGTCAATGAGCACTAAATTAAAACTACTGATCTTTATTTCCTTGCGCATCAAGTTCATCACTCACTGTCTATCTATCTTTTGTGACATTGAGACAAAGTTATTGTTCAAGTTCGTGTAATTGGAGTAGATTTAGATTAAAATGTATGCCTTTTTGTACACTAACTTAATCAAAAAGCTAATGAAAAACTTTGTCAGGCTTCGATATATATTTTAAATAGTGTTTATTTTGATGGTTTGTTGCAGATGAAATTTAATGAGCAAACAAAGTTCAAAATGCTGAACAGCGCAGAAAAAGTGACCGTTAAGCATCTCTGTATGTGCAATCCAATAATTTAAGTTCAGTCACTTCATCAATGTTTTTGGAGATTGCACCCTTTACAATACTATACACAAATAAAGTATCCTTTCGTTTTTTATTATATTTTTATTATTTTCATCACTATCCTTTACGGCGTGTTCCAGCCACCGTTAATTAAATGGGAGAGTGAGATTTAAGAACGATTTCTAATGTTTAAACCACGAAGAATTATTCTTTTATAATCATGTTTTTCTAAAATCATATTTTTATTATCTTTCTAACTACTTTTTATTATTTTCATAACAACCATTTATTTTTCCAATAACTATTTTTTACTCATATCATATTTACTATTTTGTTTTTCTCATTATCATTATGTTTTCTCCGAACATAATTAATTATTCTCTTCGTAATCATTCTCTTAACTACAAACATAGTTACTCATTCTCCTCATAACCATTTCATTTCTCATTCTCCCACAATCTTCTTTCCTCCCATAATCATTCTCATTCTTTTTGCCTCAAACACATCCTTAGATGTGTGTGTGTGTTTTTTTTTTGTAAAAAAATGGCGGTTAATCACTATATTTCAAAAATTACTCGTTTGTATTTATAGCAAATTATAATTCTTAATCATTCGTCAAACTCTCTATCAAATCATTTCATTAAATTTCACATCAAATGTATCCATCAATTACTACTAACACTAATCTTAAACAAATAATTAATTACTCAACTAATACTAACATTAATTATCAAACAAGTATTCAACCACTATTAATTATTCCAACGACCTCTCCGCTCATTTCTTTTCTACAAAAAACACATATGTGAACTAAATTAACTATAAAATTAACATTTATTATATCTCATAACTTCTTATTTAGGAATACTCAATTCAAATCTTAATATCATATTAAATAAAATGATTTTTCATCTTAAAGTTGGTATAACTCAAATATCAAAAAAAAGGTGAGATTTTTTTCAAGTAAGATAAGTTGAAATATCTCTTAAATAAAATAACAATCAACTAAGAGTATGCATGAATTTTGAATTTTATAGAAAGATATAAATTAAATTATATATTTGAACAAATGAAAATAGAAAAAAAAAGAAAGAAAGTAGATGTATAAAAATATTATTTTAACAAGTTTGTTTGTACCAACTTGCAAATCCCAACAACATTTTGCCCATTTTGCCCCCACTTTAAGCCATCATCCAACTAGTTACACACCTAAACGGAAGGGTGTTTAGCTACATTTCACTATCTATGTTTGGTCTAATTTCATAATTCATTCAATTCTAACCATAAGCTCTCTAATAATTTCATCTCAACCTTCCATTTCTTTAAGAGTACTTAATTTTATTTATTTTTGTCAAAAGTTTAGCTTCTATGATATTCCCCTAGACAAATTTAATTCACAACTCACCAAATAGCACAAACAATTCTAACATTGAGAGTTAGGATGTTTGGATAGTGTGTATTGATAATTCTCATTTTTGGTGGATAACTCTTGTTGGTGTGGAGTATCATTTCATGTATTTGTTATTGCAAATAATAATAATAATAATAATAATAATAAATAGTGTTTAGAGTACAAAACATGATTAATTAAATGAATAAAGTTTGATATGAGAAATTGGGTTATAAAAATTAAAAAACTTTATAGTAATGTGTTTTTCCATTTGTATGAGTTATAAAAGTGAGAAAA
Source organism: Cyclanthera cordifolia (assembly GCA_037832605.1). Taxonomy (NCBI): domain Eukaryota; kingdom Viridiplantae; phylum Streptophyta; class Magnoliopsida; order Cucurbitales; family Cucurbitaceae; genus Cyclanthera; species Cyclanthera cordifolia. The sequence continues at coordinate 3,610,512 of JBBMEG010000020.1, read as the reverse complement.
GTATTGAAATTGATGTATTAAAAGAAGGGACATGTGATGTGATGGAGGACATGATGATGTCAGCTTACAATTCATGTGCAAAGGCTCTCTCTCTCTCTCTCTCTCTCTCTCTCTCTTGTTCTTTGCCTCTATTTTCTATTTATTTTTATTTACAAAATAATTTTAAAAAAAAATGATAAGATTTCATGTGGTTGATGAGAAGCAATATGCTTTTGGAAATTAGTAATATTTTAACTTTGTGTCGTGCTTTGAGATTTTATTCCTTCAATACTTCCTTACAATCTATATTCCTACCAATCAACTTGTGGAAGAATATTTCCATTTTTTATTTATTTATTTAGGGAATAATGAATAATCAGCATTTCCAATTCAACCTATCATGAATACTATTTTAGGGTCTAATTGCATTTATTATGCTAAATCAATTTTCTAATTTAAACTAACTTAATTTATGCCTTACCATTCCTTTTCTTTGATTTATTGCATTTTAAGGTGTTTCTACACTTTATAGACCCCCTTTTTTTTGTCATTTTATAAAAATATTTAAATATTGAGTTTTTTTTTTTTTTAGATTATAATAATTGAGATATTAAGATTCGAACTTGCTGAGCTACTGCTCTTTTGACAAATTTTGAGTGTTGTTATTACTAAGTTAATATAATTCTTGTACTAAAAAATAAAATATAATTTTAATTAATAAATTAAATAACTACCAACTTCTTATTTTGAAATTGGGAATAGCTACAAATCTAAAGATTATAAAACTATCAAATAACTTTTAATTTAAAATAGAACAAATTCTAGTTTATAAGTTAGAGAAGTTATAAAAGAGAGTATATGCACCTCTTAAATTAAAAATCTTAATATTCCATAGCAATTTAAATTACAAAAAAAAAAAAAAAAGAGAAATCTTTTATTTGCAAGGTATTGCAACTTTAATGTGTAGTATTACCAAATAATTAGGTCACAAAATTATTGTGTATCTTGAACAATACTAATAATAAATATATATTGTAAGGACCCGACCTAACACAAAGTCTATCCCGGGGCCTTAACCTCTTATGCATGAACATCATTTAATAAAATC